>JAFFST010050921.1:133436-158436 GCA_022414735.1 Noturus placidus | reverse complement strand
AGAAGGGAACCCATCCTCATCTGGGTAACAACAGACATTCTTAAAGAGACAATTATTGGTTTAAATGTAATCTGTTTGGCTTTGAAAAGCGTTTGTCCCAGCAGTCTGGATTTGGAGTAGATGAGAGCTCCATCCAGAAGTAGGACCGTCGAGACCGATCATGAAGTTTTTGAGAGCAGAAAGGACCAGGATCTCCAACATCTCCATAATCTCATGTCAACCAGCCAATCAATCAATTAGTCAGTCACTCAATCAACCAATCAATCAACCAATCAATCAACCAATCAATCCATTCTAGATGCAAACATGCATTAACAAAATAAATGAACAAAAATGACAAAAAAAAAAACAATAAACGTAGATTCACTCTTTGTAAATTCACTATATATTTCAGTATTTGTATTTGAAAGATATTTTTGGATTTGGATCTTGTTGTTGATTGACAGCATAGGGATGACTTGCTGTTGCTGAACAGTAATTCTGAGTCCTACTGTCCCCCCCTCACACACTAGTTCTTACTGAACCCAGGTGCATTATTACTCCAGAAGCTAAGCACTGAGATGGGAAGGCTAACAGACACATAAAACTTTCCCTCTGACTCTCTCTGTTCTTCAGTGTGTTGTGTCAGAGATGCATGAGTGCTGCTCTGTTGCTCCTCAGAGGCCGAGCTGAGTCCTGCAGCTAAAAATCGACTCAGTTAGTGCTGTCAGGGAATCTTCGCTCCACCCCAAACACCCTCAGGCCAAAAAAGCTCATTCATTGCTTTCCCATGTTTGTGGTCTCCTCAAGTCACAGGTCTGGAATATTTTTGAAATAATGTTAACGCTTAGCTGTGTATCCTGTTTGAAGTCTTTGACCAGGCACAAACTAGCATATAAATTCCCGTGTAGGGAGCAACACTGCCATAGACCGCAGTGTTTGAGGGTTGTTGAACAAGAGAAGAAGAAAAAATAAAAGCAGGCTTGTAATTTGTGCACCCCTGCAATCAAATATATTAATGTTGCTAGCAATAAGTAAAAGCTAACCCCTACTAATTAGCATAATGCAATCACATTGTTCTAACTGGTTCCTTAATTAATTATTAGGTTTAAGATTTAACAACATAGTGTTTTAAGCAAATTACTTAAACACCCTAAACACCCTATCTCACTTTCTTTCCCTCATACATTCAGGCAGTGGTAGCCTAAGGGTATGGTGGAAGGTTTCAGTTCCGTGAACTGCCAGGAAATTACTGTTGGGCCCTCGAGTAAAGTGCTTAACTCTCAAACGTTCAGCTGTACACTTGGATTGTGCTTTGGATAAAGTCTTCTACCAAGTGAATAAATGTAACACTTGAACTATGTTCCTAAAGGAATTAAGCCTGGAACTGTAACAGAAAGTAGTTCATAGCCTTGACTTTTCAAGGACTAAAGCTTGTAAACCACGCCACGCCGTCCGACGTCCCTCCAGAATTTCACGTATCGGCATACAGTTGGTCTTCATTATGGTACCATATACAGTTTTGGGTGTTTTTATTTATTTTTTTTAACGAACGCTTTAAGTGAAGTTAATCATTTGTCAGGCTGTACGTGCTAATAGACCACTGATTGAAGCCGTATAGACAACTGCTTGAATCCGTGGGTGTGTCCAAAATCGCGTTGTTACCATATATATAGTAGCCAAGAGACATGTATTTTCCCCCACTACAGGCAAATTGGGCAATTGGAAGAATTTTCTAATCACCAGGAAGGTCGAATCTGCTTCAAAATGATCCTCCAGTGTGGCCCAGGCAGTCGGCAATAGCTTTGTTTCATTAGATACATTTAATTTAACATTAGTAGATACATTTAATTTAACATTCATTAAACTTCCCCCTCATCGTCTTCATCTGTTCCAATTAGATCCATCTTTCTTTCCTTTTCTCACGCACTCACACAGGTGTTTGTGTTGCTATTCTGTAAGAGCTATTTTCTTATCTCAGTCAGCTTTTCAGCCAGTCCTACTATCATTGTGAGTCTGAGCTCATAGACAGCTTATTGAGGAGTACGAGCTCAGCACAGAGAATCTGATAACGTCGCTGCCACCATTGTCACTGAGAGAGAGAGAGAGAGAGAGAGAGAGAGACCGAGAGAGCTGTAGGAGCAAAAATGCAGATAATTGTATTGTATATGAAAAGGAATGTTCCCATCTTGACAATACGATATATAAAAAGAAATGTCAATTCACATGCACTTGAACCCAAAGAAGGAAGAGCTTCAATCGTCTCGTTTTTGTCCCAACAATAAGCTTCCATGCTGCTGGCATCTTCTATACCCAATGCACAGACACTTGATGGCTTAAGCCAGTGGTTTTCAAAGTGGGGGCCGACAGGGGGCGCCAGAGGGGCCTCAACAATTTGGTGTGAAAAATAAATTCTCACGCTCAGACAACCACACCCACACACACAATCAATTCCTAATGTAATGTAAAGTAAAGTTGTAAGGAATTATAATCAGAATTCTGTATTTTTAATGTGTTTTAAAGACATCTTGCAAAAGGGGGGCCTCGGTCAAATGTTAATGCCATTTGGGGGGTCTTACCCTGGAAAAGTTTGGGAACCACTGGCTTAAGATATACTGTGGAGAGACTCATATACATTTTGTTTTACTTCCCGTAACTTAACATGGTATGTTAATAATAAATAACTAAATAAAGAGCATGTGAATACCCTTCGATGAAGTTATTCCCATCCACCAGTTAGCTCTCCTCTGTTATATAAAAAATACTGATCAGCTACCAGAGACATGAAGCCAGCCAACCATCATGTCGAACTTCTGCTCATGCTGCGTCACAGGGTGGCAGGACTCGGATGGCATTGGCATTGTCGGGGTTCGAAGTTGTGTCACTCGGGAGCCCCCTTCTTGAAGTTAATAAGACAAAAAAAAAAAAAAAACCCTGCAGCTTGTTATATTCTAGAGGAACCTGCAAACCGCAAACTCCTCTGTCCTGAAGGAAAACTTATGGACTGTTACAGAGCTCTGACACTGGAGACTCCTTCCATAAATGTTAAGTAAATCCATAAATCTCTTAACAGTACCCACCACCATATCAATGAATATATAGTTGTTGTTTTGTTAAATAATTATTATTTTTTTATCACCACTGTTTGACCAATCCGATTTGAGAACGCTGACATCACACATCAAAGACAACCATTTCGCCATGTTAGGTTTTGTTTGGAAAAAATGAAAATCCATGGACTTCTTGATCAAACTCTGAAAGTGTGAGGTGTGTTATTCTGAGCAAATCTTGGGCGGGATATGGAGGATCTCACTTTTCTTTATAACACTGATGAGGATTGTATAATTTTTGCAGTGTGGCCCAGCATGACAAGCTAAATTTAGCCCACGAATGCCTTGGTAATTAGCTTTGGAGTCGAATCAGGTGTGTTAAACCTCCAGGCCGGGACTGGCAGCTGGGTTATTTTATTGAAAGCAAGGTTCCAGAAGGAATTCAGAAAAAAAAGAAAAGAAATAAATTAGAGTATACCATAACACAGCTGCAGAATTCTCTCAAGCAGCTGACAGCGGCACGCACTGATTCAGCGCCGAACTTAAATGATCTGTATTTCTCTATGACATCGTGAAGGGCTCATTTTAGATTTTGTCTTTATTTTAGATCATGTTCAGAAGATTAGTAAGGCTTACAGCAGTATTATTATTATTATTCTGGCGAGTAATTAAAGCGGGATTGCTGGGTTGAGCCGTGGAATAAATGACTGATCAGGAATCTGTTAATCAGGCATTGAAGTTCATGTCCTCAAGCAGAGAAGGAGATTGTGAGAGAAAAGAGAGAAATGAGCATGGAGAGGCATTGAGGGATTCACGGCAGTGTGTGAGCGAGGAATAATACACTTCAGGATGCGCTGTTATAGCATGATAATCAACGACGCGTTGGTGAGATGCTGCGCGACATGAAACGGAGTTAGCGTTAGACGAGAAAATGATATGATTATTGATCATACTTTTTATCTGGTTATAGTTACGCTTTAATATCGTGGAACATCCACAAAACAAGTTAGCACTTGAAATTTGCAAATTATATAATATAACTGAGAAACTGAACAGCCTCCAATCCTGAAGACGTCTGCGTGTCGGAAAGTTACGGAATTATATCTGTTACAAAGTACTGACACTGGAGACTACTTCCAAAAATGTGTTATAAACGTCCCTTTACATGTCCCTGTGTAAGTTTTATGGAAATAATACTGTATAAAACCTGTGAGTTACGTTTCAGCCAGAACTACTGTCAGAGCATCGCATCCATCTTCTATACCGCTTATCCTTTTACAGGGTCACGGGGGAACCTGGAGCCTATCCCAGGGAGCATCGGGGACAAGGCAGGGTACACCCTTGACAGGGTGCCAGTCCATCGCAGGGCACAATCACATACACATTCACACACCCATTCATACACTATGGACACTTTGGACATGCCGATAAACGTACCATGCATGTTTTTGGACTGCACGGGGAGAACATGCAAACTCAGCACACACAGAGCCGTGGGACTCAAACTCCCGACCCTGGCGGTGTGAGGCGAAGGTGCTAACCACTAAGATTTCAACAGCACCTTGGTGTAAATAGACAACACCTAAGCCGAATGTTCATAATCGTCATCAAGATGGAACTGCGAAGTGTACATGTGAAGGTGTGGACAGGAGGAAGGGGAAAGGAATGCATATGACTCGAGACTGACAGGAAGAGGTGTGAGGTAAAGGACAGAAGAAGGTGTCAAAATCTTGTTCTAGATGGACGATATGCTGTTGAACTTTTTGAATGATTTCTCCTGCTTTAAGATCAAAAGCTGTCATATTTTCCAAATTCCTACAGCTCTTCCCTTCAGCACGGAACATGTGCTTCACTGCCCATTTCTGTTTACCAGTCTAGGAAAGGAAACTGCAGTTCTTTTTTGTGTCCACCCGAGGGCGCCGCAGCTACACCACAATTTCTCAACGTCTGCTTGTACTGAAAGTTCACTCCATTGAATTCCTGCCTGTGAGAATGTTAGAAATCAAATATATAAGATAAACACACAGGTGCTTATAAAAAAAAAGTGTGTTTGTGTATGCTGCTAACTGATTTTCCAATCTCTAGAAGACCGCTGCATAGTCGCGAGTGCAGTTTTAATGAGATGTTCTTCAAACCACGTGGACGCGGACGGCGGAGTGTAGCCTTAACTGCAGCCTGACAGAGTCCCTGATAGCGCTCTACTCGCTTATCGAGCACTTTAAAATGAACGTGCATGTTTCTCTACAGGTATCGAGCCCTGTGTTTTCCAATGATATCGAACGACGTGATATCACAGAGTGTGTATATTAGGAACAGGGACGCCAGGCCTCCGTCCGTTTATTGAACAGAGCGCATTGAACCTCGATGCCTTACAGCTCAAGTTATTAAAGTTTGAGATAGGAAAGCTGCGCTATTGAACCGGAGAGAGACAGATAGGGATAGACGGGGGGAGCGAGACAGATAGATGGATAGGATGGAGAAGCAAACTAGAGCGATTGGAAAAAAAAAGAGAGCGCTGATGAGGGAAGGGCAATGGTTTTGGATTTAAAAGGATCTTCTGGCCAAAGCGAAAGACTTAGAGACAAATACAAGAATCTGTTAAGGGTTCTAATGTGTAGACATTGACTTTCCTTGGAGATTTTGCAAACCATTATAGGGATTTAACCAAATATGGGTACATTACTCAGAACGAACAGATTAGGGATACAAATAAGGTTGTTTTTTTTTTTGTTGCTAGAAATGTTCTCAGGACATCATGTTGAGACTACAGGTCTAGGGAAGCAAGTGAATAGAGATTCAATCAGTACAGTTAGACAAGCCTAAGATTTAAGCTTTTTTGAGAGCAAGCATTCAGATATGAAGCTCATGGGACAAACAAACAGGGACATTCATTAATGTGAACCTGAGTTGCTGCTTGATGCATCTGCAACATTCATTTATTCGTCCTTAGTGACTGCGTGGTCAGCGTGGTTGTTCTTTTAATTAGGCTACATTGGAAAATATCCCAGGCAGGTACAAGCAAAAATAACCTCATGAGCTATTAAAAAAAAATCATTCTCACGCACATCTTGCAGCTGAGACTAATCATGAACTTTCAAGTATTTCCAGGTGCAAAGTGGAAGGGTTCATATCTAATTAAAGGTTTAGGCCGTGCCCGACTTGGGTTAAATATTAGGAGGCCTAAACAGAAACACATAGCGTCACTATGTTACACACATAAACCTTTAGAACACGATCAAGTCATATTGCAGGTATATGGTTCCTTTATTCTCATTTTTAGGAAACATGCGAGTGCGGACTTCATTTAGTTTTCAGGATTGTCTGTGTGTCTGTCTGAGATTCTTGTTAGTGTAATATTTCAAGAAGGAGTTGTTGAATGTTTGTAGAACGAGTGGCCGAATGTTTATATAATTATTGGTCGAATGTTTGTAGAACGATTGGTCGGATGTTTGTAGAACGAGCTGTAGAAGGTTTGTAAAATGAGTGGTCGAATGTTTATATAATTATTGGTCGAATGTTTGTAGAAAGATTGGTCGAGTGTTGCAGAACGAGTTGTCGAATGTTTGCAGAACGAGTGGTCATATGTTTGTAGAACGAGTTGTCGAATATTTGTAGAACGACTGGTCCAATGTTGGTAGAACGATTGGTCGAATATTTATAGAATGATTGGTCGAATATTTGTAGAACGATTGGTCGAATGTTTGTAGAAAGAGTTGTCGAATGTTTGTAGAATGATTGGTCGAAAGTGTTTCAAGAACGAGTGGTCGAATGTTGGTAGAACGAGTGGTAGGGCTGATATGGAATTATTATTGAAACCAAGAGATGAACTATTTAATACGTTGGAATTGATCCAAACCGGATCAAGGTCACAACAAGGTCAAATGTCTGAAATAGTTTCTCTTCAGTACGTTTCTTTTTGTTTATCATACAGAGATGTTACTTAAGGGTTCAGGCATGTTCAGGAAATCAAGGCCCATTTTTGGCTAGCTATGATTGGTGCTATCATTCAGTCCATCTTCTGCTGTCGAGTCCCCAACCATTCCGGTAGAAGGATGGCTCCGTAACACACACATAACTTAAGAAATGCTTAGGAGGCACTTAGCGATACTGAAACCTGTGTAAATCTGGTGGGAATATTTGATTCGGTTTGGTTTACGTTAACATTTACACACCACTTTATTATTGATTGATACATAAAGCCTAGTGGTGTCACCAGCAAACTGGGACGTCATCCTGGGTCCCGTCATCCAACGGGTCACGTATCTATAGCGGGAATGGGCAGATAATGAGATGATGGAAGGAAAGAGAAGAGTGGTGAGAGTCATTGATTCCTTTGGAAGGCGAGAGCTAAATAACGCGTATAAGGTTCGGAGTTTTTGTAGGTTTTTATGACTGATACAGGTAGTGCAGTGTATATATATATATATATATATATATATATAAATATATATATATATATATATATATAAATAAATACATACATTGTTCGCCAGCTGTGTCCTCCATTCATCCTTCAGCCAGCATTATTAACCAGACAGATCACTCAATCCATCCTCTTAAGGCTAGATCACACTACACCATTTAAAGGCCGATTTGCAAGTCGCCGAACTCTCCGGCAAAAGCCCTTTGATCGGAGGCAAATCAGACAAGCTGAGCTACAGCCAATGAGAGAGCAAGGTGAGGTCACCGTGAGGAAGAGAAACCCTTGAATCCGATGGCAGAAGCATAAAGGGTAGAAGTTGTATAACTTTTTTTGTCTTTTCCTTTTGGGGTTTTTTGGGGCACAAATCATTGCACAAACAGCTCGCACCGCTTGTTTCTATCCTACGTCCATCTTCTAATCAACAACTCCTGTTTCGCACGTGGTTTTCACGTCATATATCCTTGTCACTTCTTGTGTTGCGTGTATTTTCGTGACAGAACATAGTTTGGAACCCAAATAGAGTTGTCGGGTGACAGAGTCGTTGTCCTAGTGTGAACACCACAACGACTTCAAGACTCCCGATTACAAGACTGCCAACGCTGATAATCGTGTAGGCTTTACTCTCTTTACACACACATTGTCCTTTTCGCATGTTCCTTTCAAAAGAGCAGCCGTGGTTCAATCATATCTGGTATTTCGAGCTTCTCCAGACTCTTAGAGCACTCTTAATCCTTACATTTACTCCAGACATAGTTCAGATTCACATTTAAACATGTTTGAATGAGGATTTGGAGTTCATTTGAATGGCCTTTAGCGTTGGTGGTATATTGAGTTGGATATGTGAGTCAGAGACAGCCATACCGTGGCCCTTTTTTTAATTTAATTTTTAATTGTTGATAAAATATAATCTCAGAATGAAAAAAGATATATAGCATTTTTGCGTTTGTTGTTTAAGCCCGTGCCTAAGCCTAATATTAACATGAACACTCGCATCCCTTCCACGTACGCATATACGCTTATCCCCACGTCAGAGGCACGTCTTCCCCATAAGCAAACAGATTGGAGCTGATTGAAGCATCAGTAATCAGTGTGAGAGAACATCCCGCTGCTCCAGACCCAGCGACGAGCACAGCGATCCTCGAGAACGTAACTTTCCATGACGTCAAACGCTCTTCTCCCACCGATTCGCACTCTTCACACTGCTCCCTGACACAGGCTGAGCTAGCAGTCCTCACTATTGCACAAACCACAGCGGATCACACTTTCTTGCACTGGGTATTTGGTCAGCACACATTTTTGATTTTGCTTCAAAGTATCAGGATTTAACTCCCTCTTTGATATTCCTTATATATAGTCTTTGTACTTGAGAATTAAATTATTTCATTAATACTGGATGCAAGGCAAATCAATTTGGTGGTTAGCACGTTCGTCTCACACCTCCAGGGTTCGATTCCCACCGTAGCCCGGTCTGTGTGGAGTTTGCATGTTCTCCCTGTGCTGAGGGGGTTTCCTCCGGGTACTCCGGTTTCCTCCCCCAGTCCAAATCACCATGGTAGGTTGTTGGACATGATTGGCCAAAGTGTCCAAAGTGTCTGTAGTGTATGAATGGGTGTGTGAATGTGTATGTGATTGTGCCCTGCGATGGATTGGCACTCTGTCCAGGGTGTACCCTGCCTTGTGCCCGATGCTCCCTGGGATAGGCTCCAGGTTCCCCGTGACCCTGAAGTGAAGGATAAGCGGTATAGAAGATGGATGGATGAATAAATTGATTGAAAAAAATGATGCCATTTTTTTTTTTTTACTAATACACATTTTATCTTCGAAAATTTTCTATTCCTCTTTATTAGTTATATAAATCTTACAGTCATATATATATTTTTTAAAATTAAAAAAGGATTATTCAGTACTGAGTCATTGACCTTGCATTTCATGACCTCGGATTATTTACAGCTGATATTGTACTAGGACATGTATCCTTTTTTGGCTTGCTAGCTAATGTAACTAATTTAAGTTACTAATAGTCTAATTATAAAACTAATTTAATAATAAAAGTTTAAAAATAAATCAATTTTATTATTATTTTAGTCTTTCTTCTCCTGGTTGGTTGGGTGCAGATGGTCCATTATTTGTTTGTTTTCCTGGATTGCCACAGAGACTGGAGTTTGGAGCTAATCTTGAAAAGCAGAGCTCTAGATTTCACTAGAGAGTCTGGCCAAGAACTGTCTACTTTTACAAGAAGAGGCCATTTGATTAAAACAGGGACTACCACACCATAGACCTTTCATACAGCCTGTCGGCACACTCGCAATATTATCCCGGTTACTTGCTAAATAAACTCACGAATCGTTTTTAAAAGACGTGAACTTTCATTTCCTCGACTTACTGAGATCCAAAAAGTCATGGTGTTCAGAAGCTTCAGAAGGTGGTCGGAAGCCAGTGTGCATAAGTGCACATCCTGGAAGTGTGGCCGGCCAATGAGGTCTCAGCATGTGTTCAGGTCATTGTTTGGCCTGGGGCTCGTATCGAGTTTCTTTGTTTTTGAGATTTGGTCTGGAGAACCGTGGAGCTGTGACTAATAGGGATAGAATTTAGAGCTTTATTTAGGCCTTATTATTTATTATGGAATGTTAGACACAGCCACTGAAGAAATGTGTGTGTGTACTATGAATGACCCCACCTGTCTATTTGCATTTGACATGTGAGTGATGCAGCTTCAGATGTCGGATCATGGAACCGGCCTAATTGGGAATTTCACGTTGTTCCATAGAAGTGCTGATGCCTTTTTTTTCTTTTTCTTTTTTTTGTTTTATCAAAGCCTGTCTACAAATGAGCTCTTTTGATAATTATTCATGTGATAACACAGGACATCAGATGATGGCAATGCAAAACATTACTGACTTTGATGTTACACTAATTAGCCTTATTAAACTTGTATTCTCGTTCTCTTTCTCTCTGTAGCTCTAGACGTGAACGTCCCTGATTTCCCAGTGGTGGTGCTTTATGGGACCGACACCGTCCTCAACTGCACGTTCTCGGGGGCCAAGAACTTTAACCTGTCCGAGCTGAGCGTGTTCTGGCAACTGGCTGACACTCAGAGAAGCGTGCATGCTTACTTTGACAAGCAGGACCGCTTCATTGATCAGGATGAGCGGTTTGCTAACAGGACCAGTCTGTTTCATGCAGAGTTAGCGTCTGGTAACGCATCGCTGCTCCTGAGAACGGTCCGAGTGGCAGACGAGGGCAGCTACACGTGCTTCGTTAAAGTGGACGCATACAACAAGGATTCCATGTACATGCAGGTGGCAGGTGAGTCACGGTTTATTCTTCACTACAAATGTGCACTGACTGAAACATGTGTAGCAAAAGATAAGATAAGATAAGATAAACCGTATTGATCACACACTGGGGAAATTCCCTCGTTACAGCAGCTCAATTAAACAAAACAGAAAAGAAATAATACACATTAAATAGGAATAGAATAGAAAAATGTCAACAAAATATACATAATAAGAATGATAGTAGTAATGAAACTAATAATAATGGTAATAAGTACACTATGAACACCTCAATGTATGTACAGATGAATAAGAATATGAATATGAATATATACAGACGAGTAACACCTCGTTTATATACAGATCAGTGACAAATGGAATATTGCACAGTTCACAGTTGAGGGTGAGCAACAAATAGCAATAAATGAATAAATATAGATAGTGCAGAATATTGTGAACATGTTGGCTGATGATGCATAAACAGCCAGCAGTGCCACATTATAAAAAGACTAGTATCTCATAAAAAAAACCCAAAACAAACAAAAACAATCATTTAGATGAATATAAATATTTAAATCTTAGACAAGATGATGTTTTTCCAATCTTTAATTGCCCAGTTTTGGTCAACCTGTGTCTACTGGAGCCTCAGATTCCTGTTTCCACAAGAGTGGAACATGATGCTGTTGAAGCCCATCCACCTTGTGTTGTGCAATCCGAGATGCTTTTCTGCTCAACACGGTTGTAAAGAGTGATTATTACAGTTACTGGAACCTTCCGTTCAGCTTGAACCAGTCTGGCCATTCGCCTCTGTCCTATCTGTTAATATTGCTGCCATTTACTGGGTGACTCCAAACCACACTCCCGTCCCCCACTCACCCCGCCCACCATCATTCTGTGTAAACTTTAGAGACCGTTGTGTCTGAAATTCACAGGAGATCAGCAGTTTCTGAAATACTTAGAGCCATCTGGCACCAGCAACCATGCCACGGTCAAAGTCACTGAAATCACCCAATAAAATGAATCCAAACAGCGCGTGAATTTGGATTGACTGACAGTTGTGTAAATATTTAATATGATATTAACTCTGTAAACCCCGCCCCCTCATCTCAAATAAGTAGTGTTTCTGACACGGCCCCCAGGGCTTAGGTTCTGGTTCTTTTGGTTCCGTTGTGTCCCCGGTTCCTTGTGTCTGATTCCCTGTATTCTGTTCTTTTTAATAAAGGAGTTATTATGCATTTATATACGTCTCCATGGGCTCACATCATGGCAGTTTCAGCTGACGCTCTCATGTCATCTCGATTTTCCCAGATAGCATCCAATCAGGGTAAATGGAGAATGCTTTAAGTTCATTAATGTGAAATAAACTTTATCAGTGTCACAAACATTTGACAAATGTGTAGCATCAGTTAGCTATATTCATTAGGCATGCGGAAGGTGGTTAAAAATGGCACTGTTTTTGGCCAAATGAGAAAAAAAGCACCCAAAAACGATTAAATGAGCTTACAATGAAGCATCAAATTTAACACTAGAAAAGAAACCACTAAAGATAATTAGACAGTGATCAGCATCTTGAACTTGACAGTTCGATCGTGATTGTTTTTCACGTGATTGATGGACCACTTTAATCCCTTACGAGGCGATTTTGTTCGTTCAGGTAAGTTTGTATGTATGCTCTTATTCTTATAGCTAAGTGCACTGGCACTTAGGATGATATATTGTCATTCCCTGTTGATTGCATCCGTTCGCTGTCTCTCTGTCTCTGTCTCTCTCCTTCAATTTCTTTCTCTGCGCATCTTCAGAGGTCCAAAGTGCTCTTTTCATTTCCGAAGACGCATCTCATTAAGCCATGTTAATGCTCAGAAATGCTTTTCTGCACTTGGCAAGGCCGGAGGAATAACAATCATGCCTTTTCCGCCGCTGATGAATTGACGGATGCTACGCTTGAGATTTGCGGACAGTCTTATATTTAGCTGGCATTTCCAGCGCGCATGGAGGTTGGAGAGATCCGCAGAGATCCGCGTGTCAGTCAAACGGACAGTACCATGGGTTTTGACCTCTCTGACATCACCCACCTCTTTTCCATCGAAACCTAGGAGCATCTTGATTGCATTTCCTCCCCCTGTACCAAAGAGGAGGGCCTTTTTGTTTGCTGGGCATTGATTGGCTCTGGGAGTTAAGCTGAAACAGCTCTGGCGTTTCTCCACCTGAGAGAATTGACCCTTCTCACCTTTTTCGCCCACAAAAAAGCAGATTTCCCAGTGGCCTGCTTAAACTGTGAGAAAGAACAAAAAATGTGTAAAGGTCCCTTCAGGACACCGGAGGAGAGAAACGTGTCGGCTAATGGTTCCATCTGATATTGAGCCACATGGCTGTATGTTATGCAAAGCTCCCAGAACATAATTAAGACTTTAATAGCAGATGTGTCAAGCTGTTCCCAGGGTGAAACACATCCAGAGATTGCTGAGCTACATACTACCACCAACTATATCTCCAGCCTCCTCATCTTACAGCAGTGAACTACACTAAGAAGTAATGTCACCAGGAGCCAAGAGCCATGATTTTATCATGCTGGGAAATAATGATCACTTACAATATTTTTCCTCAAGTGTATTTTGACTGTTTTGCTTTGTTTCTATTTCCATTATAAAAACCCTTACATATTATATGCTGCGGTAAAATGTTTGTGGAGCGGCAGGATGAATCAGGTAGCACCAGAACACGACTCGTTCTGAAATGCAAAATAAATTGTCGGAGTACTTTTGAAACTCTTATGTTTGTAATCCTTATGTGTTGAATCCTAATCCTAAACTCAAACTCAAAATACACTGTGAGAACACTGTTGCTAGGCAACCTTAAAATATAGACTGAGCGTAAGATTAAGTTAATGACCAAGGATAAAACGCTAATAGCTAGCATGTATGCTATGTGAATAATATGAAAGCTCGGTGAGAGTGGAAACAAGACAAACCTGTCAGAAATATCACAATACCAGCAACCAAAACACAGGCTAAGATGGTAGACCATCTTTGGAAGCTTGTATGTGCTACGAGGAAGAAGACATTTCTAACGGTCATTCATACCTGGGTGCAATTTTAGTCTAGTTTATAGTTAAAGTACAGAATGAACGTCTATGCACTCCAACATACTGAGAATTGTCATTACAAAATTTCAACCTTGGAAGCCATGATTACCACCGTGAACATGACTCCATTTGGATCTCCACTGGTTAAAAAGTTTTGCGGAAAGAAAAGCCTAGAATGCAATGTCATGTCATATTTGGATATTGTATTTTTTCCATCTTGTACACTGTTCTGGATGTGTAGTAGTTCATAATTTATCTTCGTTTCACTTTAGCCCCCTACTCCAAACCCTCAGTGACCTGGGAAACTGATGCCAACCCCAAGCCAGGTGATGCTGTCGCACTGACCTGCGTGGCGTACGGTGGTTACCCCGAAGCTCAGGTGCTGTGGCAGGACGGGAGCGGGCAAAACCTGACTGAGAACGTCACCGTCTCGCCTGTAGCCAATGAGCAGGGTCTGTTCACCATCAGGAGCGTCTTGACCGTCATCCTCGAACCGAACAGCACCTATAGCTGCAGACTGACCAATCCGCTTTTAGGGGACGAGGGCCACGCGTCTGTCACCATCACGGGTGAGTAGATTTCATACCTGTCAGTCAATCATCACGCTCATCTCCGGTAGGTCAACTACTTAACTATGGTACATGGGAGATTATGTTGTCAGTGTCGTCGTCTTAAGAAATTCCATTTGTTCTGGGGTCCTGAATCATTTGGAGCTTAATCAGAACTATCTAAAGTCAATCAAGAGTCAATTAAAATCTGAGCACTGATGGTGTTTCCTTGTTTCTCAGATGATGGTTCTCTGCCAAATGAAACTGGAAGACAATAATGAATTGTCCAGTAATGATCCAATAAGCAGCAGCCATCAGTTCTCCCACTTTGCTAAATGAGTGGAGTGGGTGATTATTTCTCAGATTATCTGCATAAAATGAGAAAAAGCTTTTATCCGAGGTTTTAGGCTTAGAAAAGGGAATAGAGGTGGAAAAGAAGGTGGCTGGATTTACCCCTGGCTTAGCCCAGATATTAAAGCAAAGCAGGGGGTCAGTGGGGGTCATAAGGTTGGGCTTCAGTGGTCTGGCAAATTGTAAAACTGACAGTAGGATGGGGCTGACAGTGGAAAAAAAAGATGAAAGTGGACAGGCTTCACTTAACTCTGCTGCTAAAACGGAACTGGACAGAGATTTGTAATATTCTTAAGGCGCCGACCGAGATGGTCTCGGATGACCTTGAACTTATTTTGACGTTGGTCTATCAATGAAATGAATCGATTCAAACAGAATGTGATAAGTAGCTGAAGCGACCGTGAGGCAATGTATTTCTATAGAAAAGCACTTTAATGCTTCTCTCTCTCGCTATCTATCTATCTATCTATCTATCTATCTATCTATCTATCTATCTATCTATCTATCTATCTCTATATATATATGTATATATATATATATATATATATATATATATATATATATTTGTCAGAGAATTAGTACAGGTTTTGCTGTGTGCCAGAGGAGGCACGTGGCCCAACCCAGTAGACTAGTTTTAAATTTCTCCCAGGATGTAAAGGTGAAGACATGAATAAAAAAATCCTCTCTTGAAATAAGCTTTGTGGAAAAACATGCAGCTTGACATCAAATTATGAATATTTCCAAGCTTGTCCAGGATGCTTAATGGATTGTACCTGTGATTGTGTAAAGCATGGATTATCATATTGTGATGAGCGAGTTTTCTCTAGCCCTGACCCATCCTCCAACACATTTTACAGCTTACCAATTCACTGCTGAATTCTCAATTCTGATTGGTCAGAAAGGTGTTGATTCCAATTTGTTGATTAATACATTTCTACAGTAAATACTCATTCACGATACGACATTGTTAGCACTGACAAATTGTTGAGCTGTAAAAGTAATAAAACACTTCAATGTGGTTACCGAAACTCCACTTCCTGTTGGGCTGCATCACGCCGTCCCATTGTTGTTTGCTTTTCTATAACAGTATACTTGCCATGCATTATTCCTTATATAATATATATATCTGAAATCTATATATGCGTGAAATGTATAACTACATGTACAGTCGGTGATGCGGGTTTGTGTGTGCATGCAGGTAACATCATTAGAGTGGAACCACAGAGTGAAAACACACAGCTAAAAGTGCTGTCGTTAGCGATTAGACTGAAATTTTGATGAGTGCTGTTAGGCCAAAAAAGCGAGGAGTGAGAATGCAAATGAGGTGGAATTAATACTGAAACGTGTGGGGACATCCCTTCAGTTTTAACGAGCCCGCCTCTGTTTTGTGCTTTGTGTAAAGCATTTTAATGGGGATTACTATTTAAACTCACCTGAGTACATATGTAAATACAGAAATGTGCTAGCATTTATTTTTTTGGGGCTTAGACAGGGGTCTGTACAACCAAAACATAAATAAATGTATAATTTATCCATCCTCGGTGGAGGAGGAGTCAGAGTTTTCAAATGAATATAATTAGGAATTACAGATCATTTTGATTTAGTTGAAAAGCGTTCGCACATCCAGGGTCGGGGGTTTGGTAGGTATCATGTTCAATTAATGACAAATAAAACCCTACTGGTTTGGGTTTAAATCCGTATACAGATACCGATAGGAATATTTTGACCACTTAACAAATACTGATACAGGTAGCGCCATTACATTTTACGCCTAGACCGTGAAATAAAGCTCAGTAATGTTAAAGGTACTAAACGAATATACTGAAGATTGTTCATGAACTAACACTGAGATAAAGGTCAGTGCTTGCGTAGACAAGAAGCTCAAAAACACCTTGAACGCATCCTTCTCTCCTGCCAGATACTTTCCAAGCTGCTGTTGGAGAGAGTGAGAAGTTAACGTGTTTCTCATTATAATAATGCGTTACTATCGAGAAAAAAAAAATCTGCAATATGCAAATGAGGATGCAAACAAAATTAAATTCACATAAATTTCCATTTGCTTTCTTGAGCTGTATCAGATGCCCTTGATAAATGTTCTATAAGCTAATCTCAAGCTGGGGCTGGAGAATGCTTGGGGAAAAAAATAAAAAAATTAAACCCTTAATGTTGCTCTGCTGTTTCCTGTATGGGTCTTTAAACATGCCGAGCCGTCGGAATTTGTCACGCTTGTCGTAAATTTAACTATTAGGATCAGGAGCAAAGCTGCACAGTCAGGAAGCGATGACCATCTTTATCATCATCAGTGAAAATTTCCATGAAGAGGGTAGTCATTCATCTCAAATCTCTGCCTGGCGTTCTTACAAGTGGGCTGTAAGCTGCAGGCTGGAGCTCCAGTGCCAGCTTGTCCCATCTGCAGCCCCATCGGCTTGGCCGCGACACACAAAAACATGTTAGTAAACAAGCGGCAGCTTGCGTCTCTTAGCCGCGGGATCATGCATGCCTTGTTTGAGCTGAAAATGTATTTGTGTTTGTTTATACCAACTGCTCTACGGTCAATGACTTGCTTAATTCATTTTGACCTAAGCCAGGTTTGCATGGACATTTTTCAACAGCAAATATAGTGCGTAGTTAGGCTTTAACATGCTGTTTTCTATCTAAAGCAGCCGAAATGGTCTCCAGAAGATACGGCCGTTGACGTCAAATTCGATTCTATTAAAGAACATCATCATTATTATCTGTTTTTCGTCACTTTTAATGCTGTCGAATGTCCACAGTGTAGAAAAAATACAAAGTTCTGAAGACTTTCCCATGGCGGAAAAATGAAAGTTACAGCTTTACAAAGCACTGACACTGGAGACTCCTTCCGTGAATATTAACAAATGTTTTTCTTTGTTAAATAACGGCATGTTTTTACGTCTGTTTATCGTTGGACTATGCGATAATGCGTATGCCATACATTTCAGTTTCTTTGTTAGTTTGTGAATTCTAAATCTCACCACAGTGCCCTCTGTGTGGTGTGCGCCAATAAATATGAGTGCGTTCTGAATGAGCTGAAACAAACCTGCGGTCAGAACAAGAGTCCCACTTGTCATTATATTATGCTAGAAAAATGCGAGAAGTGCAGCTGTCGGACGAATGACGAGATCCTGGGGCCTCATTTATCATGGGCGGATGTGGTTCAGGTGGAAGAGCGGGTTGTTCACTAATCGTAGGCTTGGCGGTTCGATTCCCGTCCCACATGTCTTGATTTTACTTCATTTTTAATTAATTGCTTGGCATGTTCCATGTCATCTGTAAAAAGCAGCATTGCGAGCAGGATTTTGTGTTTTTAAAGGAAAATTGTTTACCATATATGGTGATTTGAGGGCATTTCTTTATGCAAATGATTGCGACAGTGCACAAGCACGTCAATTTAGAATGTGTGGGACTTTTCAGTGGCCACTGCGTACCGACTTTCTTCTGCAGAGCTTACGCACAAATTAAGTACTTGTTTTGCGCACACTTTGATAAATCAGACTCCTGGTCTCTTCAAGCTAATACTTTTTGGAAGAATACGACAATATTGTGGGAAAGGAAAACATCTCCGAGAGCTTTAATAATACGCATGTAAAATGGTGTCAATACTTGCGAATGTTAAAAGTGGGTTGACGATCGCCTGTAAGTGTTCTTTTTGTCGACAGTTATTGCATCATCTTGTTTGTCAAGAGAGAAAAAAAAGCTCATACAAAGGAAAAAACACATTCGCAGCTTCGGGTTCTCAGTCAAGGTGACCGCAAACGTCAAATAAAAATAAAATAAAAAGCACCCCACTGTCACAGAATGCCTCAGCAAACACAGTAGTGCTGTACGTTCAGAATGATAATATACAGTACTTCTGAAAGTCACCTTATTTTTTCTTTTTTCTATACAAATTTTGTATTAGCGGAGTATTTGATGATAAAAAATACCAATAAATCCATGTTATGCGTTGATAATATTAAAAAACAACAAAAAAAAAAACAAATGCAAATCTGATTTCAGGTGTAATACGTAATTGGCTCTCAATGACGTCTTCGGTATAAAATGCATGAAAAGAAACTGAATGTGAAGTGTATTCCGGTAAACAGAAGGAGAACGACAGAAGGCAACATGAGAGAGATTAGAATAAGCTTGATGAAAGTAAATAAGATGGTGAAAGAGATAGATTAATCGGAGAGAAAGGGAAATTTAGATGATGAAAGAGAGACCGAGAGAGAGAGAGAGAGAGAGAGATTAATAACTTGTCAAATGGATATACATACAAATGATATGTTTCATTCAAATGGTAACTTTAACACACTAATAATGCTGCTGATTGGTCAGAACAGAAGGTGTTGATGAATTTTCTAACAGCAAAAAAAAAATCACAGGCCTATATTAATGCACGCGTTCCAATATGTCACCGTGTCTGTAGTAACAAATTACACAGGGACTTGTACTATATGGTGACGCCATACTTGATATGGTTACAGTTTTTAGTGAGGAGACATTTTGCAAGGAGTCTCCAATGTCAGCAGTTTGTAAAGTTTTCCAACATGGGAAATAGGTCAATTCCAAGCTGCATTATTTATTTATTTATTTATTTATTTATTTATTTATTTATTTATTTATTTATATCTGGCTAATTAGAATGAGCGTGAAGAACTGTTTATAGCTGCTGTAACATAAGTGATGACAGAAACTAACTTGATGACTGAATTAAATTGGTGATGATTTTTCCTGTAACAGCATTCCCATAGGTGTTTGCTTCCTTACATGTTGACCTTATTCATCAACTCTTTTGTTGTGTTACGTGTTATCATCCCCACTGCTTAGAATCGATAAGAATACTTATCTCTTTTTTCTCTTTTTGAGCTCCAGTTTCTCTCAATTCAAGTCAGCTCACTCAGAAGCCAAGAAGTGAAGCTCTGTTTTTGATGTATACGTACAAACGTTTTTGTGGACACCTGACCATAACACTCATATGTGGTTCTTCCTCAAACTGTTGGATAGGAAGTCTTTGTTTGCTGTAGAATTACAAGTTCCCTTCACTGGAACTAAGAGGCCCAAATCTGTTCCTACATGAGGATGCCCCTGTACACAAAGCGAGCTCGATGAAGACATGGTTGGTCAAGGTTGGAGTGGAAGAACGCGAGTGGCTTGCACAGAGCTCTGACCTCAACCCCACTGAACACCTGTGGCATGTACTGGAACACCGACTGCACCCAAGACCTCCTCATCTGAGATCAGTACCTGACCTCACTAATGCTCTTCTGGCTGAATGAGCACAAATCCCCACAACTACGCTCTAAAATCTAGAGGAAAGCCTTCCCAGAAGAATGGAGCTTATTATAACAGCTAAGGAGGACTAAATCTGGAATCGGTGTTCAACAAGTACATACGATGGTGATGGTGGGGTGTCCATTATACTGTACCGCCGATAAACATGAGCACCATGTGAAGCATCTGAATCACCTGCACCTTCCTGAACATCTGTATTCACTTGCGTTCTTAATGAATTTTCCAACATTAAGCTGCTCTGCCTGTAGTTCTGTCCTGCTTTTTAAGGGTTTAAGTTTAATATACTGTAGGTTCTTCAAGGTGTGTATTCACCACATTGCACTGCATTGTGGAATTTTTAGCCTGGGCTAAAACATAAAGAAAACATAAAGAAATTGATTACCTAGTATATGTACGGTAGTCTCTCATAGGGACATGATGTTATAGGAAAATAATCAATGATGGGGTGGTGTGATGCAGCGCAATGTGAACTCAAGTCACTGTTACCACTCTGCAATTGCTCATCTTCCTATAACGCCATTTCCCAAAGTTTTTTATTCTTCTTATACCGCAGCAGTTTGCCAAAGATTGCATTTTGTATTAATTCAACGATGACACATTGTACTTTTTAATCTGTTTATAGATTATATTATATTATAGATGTTATTACTTATGTTATGGTGGCTTTAAACAGTTGTTCGCTCACCAGCCTCTCTTTTTATTCTATGATTACGTTTTTTGTTTTTTTTTTGCATAATCACAATACACAAAGTGGGCATCATACAAGTCCCTCGGCTTGATCTGTTACTATAGAAACGCTAACATATTAGAACGATTATTATCATGTGTTAATGTAAGACTACTGTCAGAACTTCACTGTCACCTTCTGACCAATCAGATTTGAGAATTCAACAGTGCTATTGTGGAATAATATAGAGCTGATGATGTTAATGATTTGGTGCAACTGATCGATTGTTGTTGCCATGGTGATTCAGCTTTACACACAGATGAACATACAGACACAATTCCAAACTTTGATAGCTAAACCAAGCCATAGAGATGGGAATTTCGCTTTGCTTTCCACATGCGCCGCTCCCCCCTCTCTCTCTCTCACTCTCTCTCTCTCTCTCTCTCTCTCTCTCTCCCTCTGCTACCATAGCTTCTCCCGGCATACGCATCCTCCTAAATTACTACCTGACAGAGCTGGGCACAGTTAGCAGGAACCTCAAAAAAATGAGCAAAGCAAGAGACAGAGGAGGAACGAACATAGCTGTGGGGTTTAAATGAGAAAGAGATGAGGGGAGAGGAAAACTGAGAAAGATGGAGCCAAAAACAAAATGCCGTATCATTCGTAATGCTCTTCCTCCCACCACTTCTTTCCAGGTCTAATTTAACTGTAATTAGCGCATGCAGAGGCAGAAGAAACAGCGCTCTAAATGAGTGGGTTGTCAGCAGAGCTGCATTCTACGCCGTTCCCCTGATGTAGCTCGGGATTAATTACTGTCTTAAGCACAAACAGCACTTCTTGTAAATATGGCCTTCGCTGCCTCGCTGCGCTAACCACGCTTGAAGAAATAGCCCAAAATACGATAGAGCAAAAGCTTTGCTTAAAAAAACAAAAAAACAAACTATTATACATACAATCAAATTAGCGAAAAATGTCTCCTCTCTGAATCGAGGCTACTTGTATTGAAACTTTTATTTACACCCAACATGAATACTAATGACTATTGCAGTTCATAAGGTTTAAACTTCTGCCTCTCTGACAATGCCTTCTGATCCGATTTCTTCCCAAGCAACTAAACTGCTAATAGATTTTAAGACGGCACAGAAGCCGTCATCAGCCATCATGAATTGCTAATGGAGGAGCTCCGTAGTCGAGTCTTTTATTCAGACAACCGTGCAACAGTGCATGGAATAACAATTTTTTAGCAGAACACTTTCAGAATTTTGGTTCCTGCAATGTTCGACCAGTCACATCCTCAGAGGAAGTTTCTTTTATTATAATTATTTTTTTTTTATTATTATTATTATTTACATAATGTCTATAAACATTCATACAGCGTTACTGCAACACCTCCAGTTAATATCTTGGTTTCCTAATGTTTGTTTTAGTCCACCTAGGAACATTGTGTGAACAAATTTTTTTTTAAAGAACACTGCGACACTGTTATTACATTGCGTAGTTCCAGCTCATTGCAGAAATGTTGAATAAATTACTGAACATTATGATAATGGGATAATCTCTGTTAGCTGGGGATAGGCATGTTAAAGTGCCACACTTCCTCCACACCTGATGAAAATGGACAGAAATGCAGCAGATAACGGGATTAGGAATTCAATATATTTTGCAGGATGTGTATCTCACATTCTGGTACATGATCAACTATCCAATCAAAGATAATTAAAGTAGTGTTTAAGTGCAATATGATTGGAGCTGTAGAACATGATGCAATGGGGTGTAATTCAAATTTTAAAAAAGTTAGCCTTGAGAGAGTGGATCAGTTTACCTGATAGACACAGAGGCCACACCTCCTTCACTGGGACTGATAGACACAGCGGCCACACCTCCTTAACTGGGACTGGTAGACACAGAGGCCACGCCTCCTTTACTGGGACTGGTAGACAAAGAGGTCACGCCTTCTTCACTGGGACTGGTAGACACAGCGGCCACACCTCCTTCACTAAGACTGATAGACACAGCGGCCACACCTCCTTAACTGGGACTGGTAGACACAGCGGCCACGCCTCCTTTACTGGGACTGGTAGACAAAGAGGTCACGCCTTCTTCACTGGGACTGGTAGACACAGCGGCCACGCCTCCTTTACTGGGACTGGTAGACAAAGAGGTCACGCCTCCTTCACTGGGACTGGTAGACACAGAGGCCACGTCTCCTTCACTGGGACTGGTAGATACAGAGGCCACACCTCTTTCACTGGGACTGTTATATATATATATATTTGTCAGAGAATTAGTACAGGTTTTGCTGTGTGCCAGAGGAGGCACGTGGCCCAACCCAGTAGACTAGTTTTAAATTTCTCCCAGGATGTAAAGGTGAAGACATGAATAAAAAAAATCCTCTCTCGAAATAGGCTTTGTGGAAAAACATGCAGCTTGACATCAAATTATGAATATTTCCAAGTTGTCCAGGATGCTTAATGGATTGTGCCTGTGATTGTGTAAAGCATGGATTATCATATTGTGAGGAGCGAGTTTTCTGTTAAGGGGCGGTCACACTAGACTTTCATCATGCAAAACTTCTTCGGAGATTACTATGCAGACGGGAGGTAACCGGATATGACATCACGTGTCAAGGCGTTGTTGTTTTTTAAAAATCCACACATCATGGATTACGACATGCTTGCACTGTTATAGTTGCGATGGCGACAAAAGCATCTACAAAGGACAAGGCTGTAGGTTTGCCCTATCTCTTTTGATGTTGATTTTATATTCCTTTATTGCTTGTAAAAAACAGGATGGTGCGACACCGCTATAATCAGCGCTTAATCCATCTTTGGATTTTCTGAAGATTTCACTCCATTACATGCCGATCTTCTATTCTATATATATATATATATATATATATATATATATATATATAAAGTCTTCACATGATATGAATTCACAGGTCAGAGTTCACTAAAAACTAACGTTGGATCGCAGCAGAATGGGAAACGTCTTTGCATGAGCTTGCGTTTCTGGTCCTCGAGCATTCGTATGCGTATGAATGGAATTCAATGGAATGAGATGTGTAGTGTGTGTACCCCTTTAGGCATAGAGACTACTGGGACTATTAGAAACAGAGTCCATGCCTCCTTCCCTGGGACTGTTAATCACAGAGGCCACACCTCCTTCGTTGGAAGTATTAGACACAGAGGCCACACCTTCTTCCCTTGGAAGTATTAGACACAGAGACGATTTCTCCTTCCCTGGGACTGTTAATCACATAGGTCACACCCCCCTTTCTGGGAATTTTAGACACAGAGGCCACACCTTCTTCTCTTGGACTGACAGACACCGAGGCCACACCTCCTTAATTGGAACTGTTGGACACAGAGGCCATGTCTACTTCACATGGAATGTAAGGCCCCACATCTATTAAATCAACACCTTCTGACAGATCAAGAATTCACTCGTGCTGTGTTTTAACTTAATTGAATAACACTGGCTCATATAGCTGACAAATGACAATATCTGTATAAGATATGTGTGATATGTGAACGCAAGTGTGAAATGAAAATATAAATCTCATGATCACTTTGTGCCCAAATATGACACTACACCAGTCCCGATAACAGCAGCATGTAATCTTCATCCACATCCACATCGGTGTAACTTTAAGAAGGAGTTCATTCTTTACTAGTTCACTTTTTGCAGCCTGAGTAAAACTGTTCACTCAAAGCAAGTGACCTCTGTTTAAATAGGTGCCACATTTTTAATAGGTTGAGGTTTAAAAAAAGGGTGCATTTTACACACCCCGGTTAAACCCTGTCCGAGACAGTCGTTTTCTTCGGATCTGCCTCGGATATAAAAGGATATTACTCTCAGCATTTTATTTATTTATTTATTTATTTTTTTTTACTAAATGCTAAATAATGAATATCCTCCTTAAAATGCCCAGGCTGTCCCTATCAAAGGCTGCACTCATTTATTTACAATTATCCCTTTATGTTTGGGCTTAACTCTCCAGTAGATATGGGCATAAATGAGCACAGCAAAGCGTGTTTGCTACCTTATTTAAATTGCTTTTGTTCCGGGCCTTTAAAACAGTCTAAATCACTGTCGGCCTATACACAAAGCCTATTGTCTTTCGGTGTAATGTATTTTCCATTAGGCTTTTACCCAGAGACTTGCGCTGCTGATGTTAGTTAGCTCCTTTCTCTCGTTTAGTGCCGTAATTGATTGTAGGATGTGAAATGAAACTTAAACATGGCCACAATATGGCTTACTCCCAAAGACGAAAGGAAGTTGTTTAAAAGCTTTATATATATATATATATATATATACTGTCTCT
>JAFFST010050921.1:105623-132978 GCA_022414735.1 Noturus placidus | reverse complement strand
TATATATATGAATTTTAGGCTTAGTGTATGCTGCTCATTAATACATTAGTATTCTGAATGCAGAATTATAGATTATAGACCAACTAATGCTGACTTTAATGTTTTGGCGAAAACAGAGACTCGGTTTCTTTACCACGCTCAATTTAGACCATAGACTTAAATCGATTGTGATATCAGGAGCAGTACATGAATGAAGGAAGGCGAAGAGCAGTACAACATTTTGTAAGTACCAATATGTCCTCTTGAAGTTCATGTTTTGGGCTGTAGGTACATAAAAAAAAAATAAAATAAATAAAACAACAAAAAAAACAAAAAAAGAGAAAACAATTTAAGAACATTATTAAAAGGGATTTTCACCTGTTTTGGAGGTGCCTGTGTTCAGCATTGATTCATTTGTGATCACATTCCACAGTAATGGTTAATGGTTAAATCCTGGAGGGAGTTCCAAGATGATAAACCGAGATGTTTTTTCTCTCCCTCACTTTGGTCTGTCGCACTACTCTCTCTCTCTCTCTCTCTCTCTCTCTCTCTCTCTCTCTCTCTCTCTCTCTCTCTCTCTCTCTCTCTGCCTCTCAGACTGGTTCCTACACGCTTCCTAACAACTCAAGCAGGCTGACCTTTCCTCAGATGTTAACGTCCTCAGATGTTAACGCAGTCGTCTGTGTGCAAATTCATACTGAGTGTTTGTGTGGTCTGTTAA
Organism: Noturus placidus; assembly: GCA_022414735.1. NCBI lineage: Eukaryota > Metazoa > Chordata > Actinopteri > Siluriformes > Ictaluridae > Noturus > Noturus placidus. The sequence goes on along the minus strand of JAFFST010050921.1, from coordinate 132,278 downwards.
TGCTGAGCGTACACAGTGTGTCAGTTATCTGAACCTTACTTAAGCGACCTGTCATAGCCGTTAGCCGTCTAGGTTTGAACACGAAGCCATAACAATAGCACTTCTTTTACTCTAAACGCATGTAGACGTCATAATGCAAATTTGCAGTTTCGTCTTTTTGTACTGGTCGGGTGAGTGATTTAGTACGAATCCATCTAGAGAATTATGGAACGTTTTATTTAGAGTCTGTTTTAATCTGCTTATTGCATTGTGCTGCAATGAATCCCTTGAGTTTTATGGTGTAAATGTTATCAAGGTTAAAATAGAGAGTGGTCATTAAAAATGAGCATGAGGTGCCGTGAATCGATCCTTGACCCTGGTGAGTGATGGCAAAGGAAGTGTGCATGTCTCAAACAATATATAAAATGTCAAGTAAAGTTAAAAACCGCTAATGCAATTCATCATTTGAGAGCCACAACAACGCTAACAAGCGATTTATGTTTGTACACAAAGTTGGTACATTTGTACACGAAGCTGAGCGTTCTTCCTGCATTTTTTCCAAACTGAGAGGCTCTCACCAAACGTGACATCATTTCCAATAAGGGAATGTACTGAGCATCGACGCTCACTAGGATTTGTGGTGGATTGTGGGATTTTTTAAGGACATGAACGCCATTGAGACACCCCTTAAAATGGCCTCCTATGGATATTTTCACAGAGCACAGTTTACTTCCAGATCACTGATGTGTATTCATTCATTGACACAGCACTATAAACTAGGATTAAGTCTCACGTGGCTTTGGATGTTGGTATAGGAGCTTTTTTCAGTATCAGTATCAATGCATCCCTAGTTTTATGTTCTATCTCTTATGTTCTTGAGTGTTAAACCATTCCAAACTCATTACCATACAGTATCTACTTCAGTTTCCTTCAGTGCACATGTCTGTGTATCTTAAACTGCATCCAGCACAGCACACTTTGCATCGAGTGGGTGTCTAAGGGCTTCTCGGGTCACGTTTAAACTCCTATAATTGAAGTTATTGCATTGACGACATTGCATCACTCACACAGCTTGACAGTGAAGCAGGCAGTGTTATCTCAGCATTATCTTATGCACGCAGCGCTGTGACATATTTCTGTTTTCAAGCACTGTGAATCTAGCATCTCGTGTGGCACTGTTTACATTCGGAGGTACAGCAAGACAGCAACTTCTAACGTCTTACAATAAAGTCATAGTACAACTATGCTAATATTAGCTTGGGTGTTCGTTTCTATTAATAGGTATTTTCCTTCCTTCGTAGTTGTTTATGTATGATTAGACATATACTGTAGGGCTGAAACTAACAGTTGTTTTCATAATAGATTAATCAATTAATGGGATTTTTATATATACCATAAATATATTTTTTTTTCTGAATGCACAAAAAAGCACTGATAATTAAACTACAGTTCTAAATAATAATAATAATAATAATAATTTATAAATTTATAAAATTTTATATAGTGGTTAGCACGTTCGCCTCACACCTCTAGGGTCGGGGGTTCGAATCCCACCTTGGCCCTGTGTGTGCAGAGTGCAGTCCAAAGGCATGGTAGGCTGATTGGCATGTCTAAAGTGTCCGTAGTGTATTAGTTTGAATGTGTATGTGATTGTGCCCTGCGATGGATTGGATTGGCACCCTGTCCAGGGTGTACCCCGCCTTGTGCCCGATGCTCCCAGGGATAGACTCCAGGTTTCCCCTTGACCCTGAAGACGGTTAAGCAGTATAGAAGATGGATTTATAGATGGATGCTCCCTGCCTTAGAGGAGTTTGGTCGCACACTTTTTTCCGCTGACACTTGCCGGTTATGCCTCTGTTATAGTGACTGCTCAGACTTTTTTTTTATGCCCCAATGAAATGGGGGCATTTATTTGTTGATTTCCATTACTGGAGGTTATTTCCTAGTCTAGAGGTCAGCCAGCACAGCTCTGAGAGCATGACAGGAAAGATTGGAATGGTCATAGAGTTTTTACTTCATTGCTGGAGAAAGGAGGAAACAGCTGTAAAGAGAGGAAATAAAGGAGTACGTACGGAGTTTTCATATGTATAAATATTGCATGTTTCTCTATACCGAGAAAAGAATGAGAAAAGAAAAGCAGTTTGGTTGAAACTTATGATTGAATTATCATGGAAGTCTAAGGGTATTTGTTGAAAAAGTGTCAAATGCACGATTATACAGTATAATGCAAATTAAACCTGCACCTGTTATACTCTAATAATTGATCCATCCATCCATCCATCTTCAACCGCTTACTCCATTTCAGGGTCACGGGGAACCTGGAGCCTATCCCAGGGAGCATCGGGCACAGGGCGGGGTACACCCTGGACAGGGTGCCAGTCCATCACAGGGCACAATCACACACACACTCACACACATATTCATACACTACGGACACTTTAGACACGCCCATCAGACTACCATGCATGTCTTTGGACTGGGGGAGGAAACCGGAGTACCCGGAGGAAACCCCCGACACATGGGGAGAACATGCAAACTCCGCACACACATGGCCCTGACGGGGCTCGAACCCTGGACCCTGGAGGTGTGAGGCGAACGTGCTAACCACTAAGCCACCGTGCGCCCCTCTAATAATTGATGTAGTTAAAAAATAAATTCATAAATAAATGAAAAATAAAATGATATCTCGTACAGAACAGATGCAGTAGGTAGAGATTTTATTTAAAAAATAAGAAGATAAGAAAATGTTGTTACATGCAGTACACATAACAGTATGCTTCAGGGGTTTCCTCCGGGTACTCCAGTTTCCTCCGCCAGTCCAAACACACAAGTTGTAGGCTGATTGTAGATCGTAGTGTGTGATTGTGCCTTGAGATGGGTTTGCATCCTGTCCATGGTGTGCTTTGCCTTGTGCTCTGAGTTCCCTGGGATAGACTCCAGGCTCCCCTGCAACCTTAGGACTTTAGAACTGTAGGATAAGCGGAATGAAAAATAGATGGATGGATGGATGGGGATAGGGTAGATTGTAGATGCACAAGATTATATTTTAAGAAAGAAAATGTTGCATGCATTTGGATAGAGTAGATAGAGATTACCATCAGGGTCACAGGGAACCTGGAGCCTATCCCAGGGAGCATCAGGCACAAGGCGGGGTACACCCTGGACAGGGTGCCAGTCCATCGCAGGGCACAATCACATACACACTCACATTCATACACTACGGACACTTTAGACACGCCAATCAGCCTAACATGCATGTCTTTGGATTGGCTGAGGAAACCGGAGTACCCGGAGGAAACCCTCGACACACGGGGAGAACATGCAAACTCCACAAACACGTTAGAAAAAAAAACCTAATAGAATGTTATTACATATGCAGTAGGCAGAGACGTTTTGTTTTATTGATTCCTCAACTGTATTCTTGTTGTTGTTGTTTTTTTTTTAATTCTATTCATTAGTTTTTATATTCTTGGCGCTGTTTAGATTATTATTGTTGTTTTTTTACATTTATATTTTGTACATTTTTTCCCCCTCTTCATTTATTTAGCAGTGTGTTCATTTATTTAGAACTCTGGATTTTACTCTCCAGTATCCGAGAGGAAGTCTGCAAGAAAAAGTGTGAGAGAAGAGCGTTTCTATTAAAGAAATTCTGCGGTTACATAATCTGCTGCAGTGGATGAGCCGCCATCAAAGCACAGCACACGCTCTCTTTGAACTGATGAGTTTGGGGGGGGGGGGGGGAATGTATTTGCATGGATGTGATATGATTTCTTTGCTTTGGTGAATATGGTCGTGGTTTGGTTCTTGGTTTTAACCCACTGAGGGATTTCATGGTTCTGTGGAGTAACTGATTTATCCATCTGCCTCCAGAGCAGAGCATCTGAGACCAGCACACAGAAATAAAACACTGATTATGAAGATTGAGGAAAGAATTTCAGCTTCATTTGATAGTTTGATTTTATGTGTTTGTTTATTGAGCCATATAAAAACCAGAGAGCAATTTTGCCACAGTTTTAGAGTACTGAATAAAGTATTTACCTAATCTTTTAACCGTATGTTCAGTTTGCAAACACTGTAATGCCTGGGATTCACCTTAAATAAGGTGTGCGCACAAATAAATGAAATAATGCTTTTATCAGACACAGGCCTCTGTTATATGTTATTGGTTCAGGTCATTATATGTAGTAAGTTGTATAATAATAATAATCATTTTGTATAGCGCTTTTTTACAATGGTACATTGTCTCAAAGCAGCTTTACAGAAATATCATTTTTACATTTTACAAGCGACTTACTAATGAGAGCACATTCACACACCAATGGTAGCAGAGCTGCCAGCTTGCCATTGGGGGCAACTTAGGGTTCAGTGTCTTGCCCAAGGACACTTCGGCATGTGGAGTCACCTGGGCCGATGTGGTGTGGAAGTCAGGGGGGATGGAAGGAAAGGGAAGGAGGGAGGCGGGAAAGCAAGAAGGAAGAAAATGACCGGAGGGAAGAACTGTAGAAAGGAAGGAAAGGAAGTTGGAAGGAAAGGGAGGGAGGGTGGAAGGAAGAAAGGAAGGAAGGAAAAGGAAGGAAGGGAGACAATAAATGTAAGTGGGCAAGAAGGACAGAGCAAAGGAAAAGAAGGGATGAGGGGGAAGAGGAAAGGACAAAGTAGCAAGGAAGAATGAAAGGAAGAATGAAAGGAAGGAAGGAAGGAAGGAAAGAAGGAAGGAAGAAAAGAAAGAAGGAAGGAAGGAAAGGAAGATCAAAGAAAAGAAGTGAGGAGCACAGGAAGGACAGAAGGAAGGGAAGGTGGTGGTGGAATGAAAGGAAGGGAGCGAGGAAATAAGGAAGAAAGGAAGAGAGGAAAGAGTGAAAGAAACGAAGGAAATTAGGAAGTTATGAAGGAAGGAAAGAAAGTAAGGGAAGGAAGAAGGATGGAAAGAAAGGAAAAGTCTCTCCTATAAAATAGGATATAAATGAACAGAGCACATGCCAGTTTCTATCAGATTTCCTTTCTGCAACCCAATCACACACGCTGATATGATTATTATAGAAAACTACAATCTGAGAATTATATGAGAATAATATGGGAATTTGTGGTTTTATAATCGCCGCTGTCGCTTTCTTGAAAGATCACGCTCTTAGCTATATTTTCCTTTTCCTTCTAACAGCCTCCCAGTGAAGACACAATGTAGGTGATGTAAACTATAGCAACTCGATTTTAAAAGTCCAAAACATCCATCATTCCAGTATTTAAAAAGTGAGTGTGGATTTCTATTCCTTTGTTTAATGCCCCATCATCATTCTTCTCTTCAGCACTTTTCAAAACAAAGTTATACCCATGTGAAGAACAGTTGCAATCGAAATTATTCAACCCCCCAGTGCAAATCAGGTTTATTGCCAAAACGTACAGACTTTCAGATGAACAGATCAAACAAAAGTGATTGAAATAATTCACCATTAACGATTGCTTCAAGTGGTTTCCACAAATTCGACTGAAAATGCAACTTTTCCAGTTGATTTGTCCAGTCTCAAAATTATTCACCCCCCTGAATAGAATCTATCACGACAGCACTAATATGCATAACAGATATTGTCTCAAGCACACCTCATTCAACTAATCAAGGGCTTCATTAGTTGCACCAGGTGTGCTTGAGCTGGAACACATGAAATACCTGAACTGGATAGGGGTAGGAAGTGAATGAAATACCTGGACGGGTCAGAAAAAGTAAGCTATCAACGGCTGCAAGCAGGTTGTGAAAAACCCCCGAGTGACTGCAACACACCTGCAGCAAGACTCGGTAGCAACAAGCAATGAGGTTTCAGTGAGCACGGTAAGACGTGTACTAAACACATAAGGTTTCCATAGCAGAACTCCAAGGCATACACCATGACCGACCCAAAAGCACAAGAAAAGTCGCCTCAAAATCATACATATAAGCCACAGAAGTTTTGGGATTCTGTTCTGTTGAGCGATGAAACAGATACAAACATTGTCCCACCAGAATGTTTCATTTTAGCGGTGAGAAAACTGATTTGTTGTCAAAAGTGGAATGCTCCTTGCACCACCCACTGATAAACATTACTACGGTAACCAGTAGTAGGAACGCCTACTGGTTATTTCATAGTACTGCGACCTGCGACGATAAAAACTGTGCTCCAGTTCTCAGCACGCTTTACCTGCTAGTTTACATCATTTTAAACTTCTAAAACTGCTTTTTCAAATAGACACATTACAGGCTGAAGTGTGCTTGATTTTTGGACGCCCACATTGTTTTTTTCAGGACAGTTTGCAAGCTGGTTTCATCATCTTGTGCTCTAACTTAGCTGATGTTTTTTTTTTTTTTTTTTTTTTTTTTTTTTGCTCTTTGAAAGGGAATTCAGGCATAATGAATAGCTTAGCCTACTTTGTCACATGATGTCAAGGTTGTTCTAAGCGATCGTGAGCGTCGGTTAATTAGACACTTCTTTCTTCGGCTTTATTGTGCGCCAACAGCAGTGAGCCGTTTTAATCAAAGAGAGCTAATTCCCTGATTTTGTAGTCCAAGTGGCAGGTTCCCGCTGTGTATGAGCTTCACGTTCCAGTGTGTGTTATAAACCACATGCAGCTTCTCTCGCAGGGTTAAGACTCATACCGACAAATCTGATAGTCTTTCCTTACTTTTTAACTAGTTTTTTATGCAAGTGATTGCAGTTTTACAGCAAGCTCTCAACCTTTTTTTTATCCACTGCACATTAGAGTTGGCAGAACTGATTTCTCTGCTCAAATACTATTAAGATTTGAATAATCTTTGCATATTCAAAAGGGGGGGGGGGGTAAAAACGGCCTGATTCTGATTATTATTATTAAAAAATAAAGAGACATGATACACAAAATGAGATCCAAGGCTTTGAAGCTATTTCATGTGAGATGCATTTTTAGAAGATAATGTGATGTTTGTATGTTGTACATGTGTTTGATCAAACTACTCTATTGTCGTCAAAAATGTAGGCCTACACATCGTTTCTCCTACTATGTAAAATGGATTGATCTTAATGGTAAGAGCTTCCAAGTCCACTGAAATGTTTGTGGATAAGTTGTGGGGGGTGTCTGGCTTGCCAAGTTTTAGATATAATGTAAGACATTTAAGGAAAAGAAGTATCGTCAAGTCAAATTTGATTAATAATGCACCTTTAAAGGGGTCACTGCCCCTATAGCAAGACATCAACACCTACTTTTACATCATTGCACCATTGGCCACGCTCACTGGTGCTCAGTCAATGAAAACAGTTCCGAACGTGTCATGGCAGGGGAGCAGTGATAATTCATTTATATGAAAAGGTGCTGGCCAATCATAGCAATGGGTGGTTACATTGAAGTCTTAAAGGTAAAGGACACAAAAAAGATGGTTTCAGTCAGTGGGTCAGAGTTAGGGTGGGAAAAGTTTATAAATGACTACATTCTGAATGTTCTCGGTCCAATAAAAAAAACTTTACTAATATTATAATTACACCTCAGGGAAGATAATAATAATAATTAAAACAAAAACATGTCATGACCCATTTAAAGTCAACAGTGGTGGATTCAGAGTGTTGTACATAACGTCATATATCATTAAATTAAAAAACATCATAAGCCAAAGAATAAAGTACGGTTTGAGAGAGGATTTAAAAGGGGCAAAAGACGGAGCGGACCTTACATGAAAGGGAAGACTTTTCCAGAGTTTGGGAACTCTGAACCACAGAAAAGGCCTTTGTCTTAGTACGACAACATGGGACACATAGAAGACGTTGATTACAAGATCTTAGTGTGCTGGTATGAGAGTAACAGAGAAGAATGTCAACATGCAGTGGATCAAGACCAGAAAGAGCTTTATACACATAAATAAGAATTTTAAAATCAATTCTGAACATACCAGGTAGTCAGTAAAGAAATGCCCAAACTGGGGAAATAGGATCCCTCTTTTTGGTCACTGTTAAATATGTAGCCGCAACATTTTGCACAAGCTGCAGGTGAGATAAGGCAGTTTGAGGAATGTCAACATACAGAGAATTACAGTAGTCCAACCGTGCAGTAATAAGATTGTGAATCACAGTTTCCAGATCTTTTATAGAGTGAGAAACTGTTTTCACTTTGTAATAGACCTCAAATGAAATAAGCATCCCTTAAACAACAGCTCTCTCTAATTTGTTTATCATAAAGAAAATTTGAGTCAAAAATAACTCCAAGATTTTTGACATGCTTATGTGTATTAGAGGAAAGAGGACCTAACTGGACTAGAGGAAACGGTGGGACGAGCCTAAAATAATAACTTCAGTTTACTTTCATTTAACTGCAGAAAACTGTCAGCCAGCCAACATTTTATGTCTTCAAGACATTTAAGGAGGGACCCATAAGGACTGCGGACATTTGATCTAACTTGTAAATAAATTTAAAGTGCCATAAGCATAGCAGTGGCAGGAAATGTTATATTTCCGAAAAATAGTACCCAGGGGAAGCATATAAAAGAGAACAACAAAGGACCCAAGATGGAACCTTGAGAAACCCCACAAGATAAGGCGGTTGACGTAGAAGAAAAACTCCCTGTGTTTACTGTAAAAGTCCTATCTTCCAGGTAAGAGGCAAATCACTGCAAAGCCAGACCCTGAATGCTAACCACAGGCTCTAGGCTAGTTAAAAAAAATCCTATGGTCGATAGTATAAAAAGCAGTGCTAAGATCCAACAAAACCAAAACATCAGGATTCAAAAGGTCAATATTTAATAATTGAACCTAAAAACTCGAGAATGTCTCCAGTCTCCCATGTCTATGGGAGAATTCTGTATTTGAATTTGTTCCAGAAGGACTGGTTAACTCACAGCAAAGCTCTTAAAGCAGTATTGAATATCACATTAGAATAAATTATACTTCAAGTTTGTGTTATAATGGTTTAAGTTTCTCGGATTGTGTATGTTTGTGTGTTTATGTGTGCATTTGCCTGGAGGTCCTTTTTTAATGGTTTGTCCAAGGCATCATGTATGTAAATACTGTATACACAGCGCAAGTACAGACGATCATATTTTGTGCACTATACCTCCAGTTCTCTTTGCAGAACAGACGATCTTCACCAACAGTATTTCCTCCACAGGTTTTTCTTATTTCTTGTTTGTTTTCTGAAGACAACAACTATTGACAAGTCACCGCAAATTCACACCACTCTATATGTTTATTTTCATGAAAAAAAAAACAGATTTGAGGTTCAGGTGCACTTGGGCAGAGATCTCTCAAGGTGACAATTTCTCATTCACACACACACACTCACACACCAATGGCTGCAGAGCTGCCATGCAAGGCGCTAGTTTGCCATCAGGAGCAACTTGGGGTTCAGTGTCTTGTGCATGGTCACTTCGGGTCATGTGGGCCGGGAATTGAACCGCCAACCCTACGATTAGTGGACAACCCGCACTACTACCTGAGCCACAGCTGCCCCGTCTACACATTATTGTAGAACTTATCTAATATGAGAAGCGCTCATTAAATGCAACACTATAAATCAAAATAGCATTGCTGCTGCTGAGTGTGTAAAGTTGTCTGGTGTGAAAGGATGAGCATTTCTGAGATTATGAATATCGTGTAGTGTAGCTGTGTAATGTTGCAGAGATAATAACTACGTGAGGGGGATTACATGGCTGTGCTGGACAGTTGAGCATCTCCCATAGGCGTTGCTTGATCCTGCGGGCCAGGAAGCACCATCATGGCTTTCCCATGGACGTCGCCAGCATCGGATCCACCACTGAGTGGTAAACTCCTTGGTATGCTGGACCGCTTAGACCGTGGGTCATAACGTTGATGGAGCTCATCCCTGGTGCAGTGGCAACAGAGGAGGCTGGTTTTGTATGGCTTTCAGGAAGCACAGCAGCATTTACAACCTAACTGTCTTCCAGTTCCCACAGCTCTTCCTTATGTACCGCTTCCCTTTTCCTCTTCTGTACAATCTGAACCAAGAAACATGACAAGAAGTTTCAATCAATATCCTGTATAAGCATGTCTGACCTGCTTTTGTAAAGTATATATTTAAAATAAAACCAACTGATGAACAGTTCTAGACACATTGAATTAAATTTCTAAAGTACCAAAAGAAAAAGCAAGAAAATGGAAGAAATTACATAGATAGATAGATGGATCTAGGAACAAAACTCCTACCATAGCTGGCCTTTCTGCACACGGGTAGTGTGGCCCTCCTGCGGCCAGAAGAAGGGGGTTGAAATATTAAAGTGGGTTGTCTGGATCATTTAATATTTATGTGCCTTCCGGAGCGTATATGAAATGACATAGTCTGCTAAATTAGGGGTGGGAATACCAATCATGATTCTCGCTAAATTAGTTATCTTTAAGAGTTTGTTCTTATTGGTAACTGTTAGCATATGGAAGAAACAAATGGCAACAGTACTATATATCAATAATACTTGGATACAGAAGAAGAAGAAGACTAGGCTGAACAGACAGATGGTCAAGTTTATGATGAACTGCCAGTATCTGTTGACAGCGCTTGTAAATACCTAATGTAAAGTACGGTAATGCCGAAATATCTGAAATGCTCCAGCCTGTCAATCATCTCTCTGTTAATGATAATACTGGAAGAATGGGTCAATGTTTTAGAAGAGCTAAAAAAAAAGAGTAATTTTTGCGCTATTAAGTTGGAGAACGTTATCATCACACCATGTACTAAAATGTGCCACGGAACACAGTGAACAACGATTTTTCTCGCTCTCCTTCTAATTAAGATCTAAAGTAATCGAAGGCTGTAACTTCTGTAACTTCTTCCCAACTCCTCAGCAGTCACGCTATCGGGGAGGCCGCTAGAAAATCTAACACTCACACCACACACGTTCCCTCTCTGCAATCAGCCTCACCTGTCTGACACCTCATCAGGTTAGATCAAAGTGAGTGTTCGGCTCCTGATCGCTGTCACTCCTGATTGCCTGCTACACCTCCTCACTCTCGGCGAGAAGCCGTCTTGTTTTAAAAGCTAATTAAAAATTTAGAGTGCATGACCTTTTAAACTGATTATAGGAGCTGAAGTTTCCATCGCCTTCTCTTGTCTGCGGAAAGAGTGAGAGATAGAGATAGACAGAGAGACAGACATGCAGAGAGCTTAAATAGAGTAGCGGGGGAAAAAATCGATAGTCCGGTGCAGTAGCGATGGATCTGGTGTCAGTCAGGAGCCGAACATCTCACCCTCTACCTGGCTGGAGTTTTATTTGTGTCTATTTGTTGTCCAGAATGGAGAATTTCCTCATTGCAGTGATGTCCTATATTCCGAGGCTCCGTTTCCTAATGAGCCAACCTTTCTGTACTTGCTCTGTATACCACACATTCTTAATTAGCTGTTCCTGTCAGCTTCGTTTTTTTTTTAAACCCTTGCTCAGTCCATTTTTTTTTCATACCACAGAATAAAATAATAAATAAAAGACGAAGAGCAGAAAGTTTGCCTGAAATGGCATTCTCGTCTACAACACCTATTTTCTTCTTCAGTAATTATAATGAATTATGTCTAAGAGCTTTATTGCAGGCTTAGGATTTCATCCTGTGTGTGTGTGTGTGTGTGTGTTGTTTTTTTTTTTTTTATGAGGACACAAGTGATGAAGGGGTTTTTATTACCACGTTGGTCTATTTTGTTAGCAGATGCAGCATCGCCTGGCTAAACATATTGGACATTTTTTTTTTCCTGGACGTTTAAAAGGCACTTTATTGATCCGAGCAAAAAAGGCGAAGTGTTCAGAGTGTATTTACACGCCTGTGTCAAGAACTCTAGTATTGCACTGGCCTTTAAGCTCGGAATCAGCATCTACAGCAAGACTGACTTGAATGCACATTTTGTTGGGTGTCTCACTAATGCGTCTCATTAGAATGCAGCTCATTTAGAAACCTCCTTCATTGCTTGAGAGTGTTCTGCATACTGACTTCACATTGCAAATCGCACTGGTACGGCGATACGACGCTGTTTTCGCTCGGTCAGCGTGGCCGAGACTTGAAATTAGGTTTTTAAAAGCGACTGAAGGAGTCGACTTCATTTCAATAAGACAGAGTCAACAAGATAATTGTAAAGTGCCACATTGGGTGTGTGTAGAACTCCATAGTTTGGGTTTTATCTAATTTGAGAAGAGCTCATTAAACGCAACACTGTATAGCAAAATAGCATTGCTGCCAACTTACTTAGCGATGGGGGGTGGGGGGTGGGCACACACACTGGAAACATCAAACGTAATTTTTTTTTGTAACATTCATAAACAAAAGATATAACATAATGTCTCCAATTCAGGTTTAAGTCCCTGCTATGCTATAGATACTCAGTGACTCAATCAGATGTGTTCTCACTAAGAGGAAAGGGCAGTAGAGTCCTTTCTTATTTGACTACTTCTTATGTGGCAACACTTTTAAAAAATCATTAGAGTCACTCTAATGAGTAGTTCTAACTATCTAATGAGGTTCTGCTTGAAGAGAAAACATAAGCTATAAGGGTCATCAGAGAACCTTCCTCTGAGGAGTAGATCAGAGAACACTTAGGGTGCTACATGGAATTTTTATTTCTCCCATGACTACACCCTTCACGATCCATGACTAGCTGTAGTGTGGAAATTATAACCCTTATTTTCTGTCCATGATTTATTACGCAATGCCACTATCTTTACCTGTATCTGTTCAGCGTTCCAAATATCTGTATCTATATTTGTATGTGGAATTATACCTTAAATGGGTGTGGCCTAAACTGTAATAGAACACTGGGGGCGGGAGACGATCCACACCACACCCATACGGCCATATGTGAAACTTTCTGCTGCATAGTGCACCTTCTATTTAAAATCTGTATTCATATCTGTTTAGAACACTTTATCTGTTCATCCAAATGACCCTGCTGATTTCTTTTGATTTTAGTAGTAATAATACATTCATTCATTCATCTTCAGTAACCGATTCATCCAGAGCAGGGTCACGATGGATCCGGAGTCTATTCCGGCAAGGCACAAGGCAGGAGAATTCACCCCGGATCAAATTAGACCAAATCAAAATGTCGTATCATATGAAATAATAATCACCTGACTGCAGTTATTTGTGCAGACCATGGTTATTTATCATGTCTCACAATAATAATAAAAAAAAAGCAAGGAGAACATCTGTTTTTAAAGATAATCTGATGGTTTGGTCTTTTCTCATTACCCAATCAGCTTTAAATCTCAGAACTCATATTAACACGGCAAAAAATTACATCTTAGGAAGTATTTACCATTTCCTATTATAAGGTTACAATGAACGAAATATAAGATGATTAAACGTATTTCTAGACATTTTTTTCTAATTTAAAGCTTGAAATAGTCTTGTTCTATTGGCAGGTAATTTATTTCCTGACGTTAAACATTTAATTCTAGAAAGAATCAAAATGATCTGCAAGTAGAAGAAGCTCATTTAAAGCTTGAAACGGGTAAAGGCATCTTTAAAAAATAGCTGAATTATCTTTGATTTGATTTATTTGATCAAATAGTAAGAAATAGTAGATAAATGAATCATACGTAAATGAATCACATGAAAATGTATCACATGAATATAAATCACATGTAAATGAATCTTATGAAAAGGAATAAATAAAAAGAAAAGGCAAAAAAAAAAGAAATAGTAGATAAATTTGGTAAATAATTTCAAGTTATTTTCACTTTCATATTAACTAGCATATTAGCATATGTAAATGAATCATATGTAAATGACTCACTAAAATGTATCACTTGAATATGAATCATATGTAAATGAATCTTATGAAAAGGAATAAATAAAAAGAAAAGGCAAAAAAAAAAGAAATAGTAGATAAATTTGGTAAATAATTTCAAGTTATTTTCACTTTCATATTAACTAGCATATTAGCATATGTAAATGAATCACATGTAAATGAATCATATGTAAATGACTCACTAAAATGTATCACTTGAATATAAATCACATGTAAATGAATCTTATGAAAAGGAATAAATAAAAAGAAAAGGCAAAAAAAAAAAAGAAATAGTAGATAAATTTGGTAAATAATTTCAAGTTATTTTCACTTTCATATTAACTAGCATATTAGCTTTACTTTTAGTAAAGTTTGTTTTTAGAACTAAATATGTACCACTTCCCTGTGTCTCGAAATTATGAACGTGAGTATTTCCTGTTTATGTCCGTTCAGTAACTGATTGGCTGCAGATGGTAAAATACATCATTCTTTGTAACTGCTAGTTATGATGTACCTTGAGTATGTATCTATTTTGCATCTGAAATTCTACACCATGCTACTTTAAAACTAACTACTTGCAATGTATGGTTTAGGATGGAGTTTACACCCTGTTTTAAGACTGAGCTTACATTCATCTGGTGCAACCAGAGCCTGATATAAAATTGCAAACACTAACACAGCTATGTTTGTCCATCAGACATTTTGTCAACTTCTGTGTCACTCCTACCTGATAGTGACAAATTCTTGAAGCCATTTCTTAGTAAGTAATACAACGTTTTTTCAGCGTCAAATAGCTGCTTCCATTCAGTTGTTTGTAAAATCAATAATAATAATTAAAAAAAATGTAAACATATCACTATATCAGGTATTGTGGCATAATTTATCACCGTATCGATGTTATATTAGGTCTAAATCAATATAACAATCTTTGTTATGATCATTAGAGAAATCAAGGCACGCACATATAGTTTCACATAGTTCCACGCTTAAACTTTTTTTTTTTTTTAAAAAAAGGACCCTAAGGGTTAAAAGACAAGAGCCAGAAAATGATCGAGGAGGTTGGCTGCACTTAGCCAGCATTTAATGCCAGTGCTGATCATACAGAGCTGACTATGACAAGTGAGGCTAGCACCCTAGCTTTTGAGGCTGATTGATGATTTTGCAGTACACTAGGGGGGCATAGAGCTGCAATTAATGAACGTTGAATTATGAACACTGGCCTATAACTCATTATGACAAAAAAGTTCAGTTATCAACAAAACCTGTGATATTGAGACAGGCGATGTTGGTGGGTAAAGGGGTCACGTTAGGTCATGGTAAAGGTAGGGAATTAGCCCAGTGGTTAAAGTTCTGTATTAGTGACTGGACGTTCAACAGCACGGTTGCCAACTCTTTTTGAAGGTAGAAGTCGACAGATGTCAGATGTCATTGGCTAATTTGAATATTCATTGAATCATCATGATCATTCGCATGTCAAAATGTGTTACGTGAAGAATGAAGATTTTCTGTAGACACTTTGTTGCAGATAAAGACAGACAAAATGAAGCAGTGGGAGTGCAGTTCAGGATATAGAATGAAGGAATGTATGGACAGAATAACTTGCTTTTATTAGTTTATTACTTAATTATCACCAATTAATGAAGAAGAAAGATGTGCTCAGGTGGGACAAACAATAGTGATCAGTGATTGGTAGTTGGGAACAAAGATGATCAATGATCAGTTGTTTTGAACCATGGTGATCAGTAATTGATGGTTGGTGAGGACAGTGGTGATCAGTGATTGATCATTGGGAACAGTGGTGATCAGTGATTGATCATTGGGAACAGTGGTGATCAGTGATTGATCATTGGGAACAGTGGTGATCAGTGATTGGTCATTGGGAACAGTGGTGATCAGTGATTGGTCATTGGAAACACTGATCGTCAGTAATTGGTCTTCGGGAACAATAGTCCACAGTAATTGGTCATTGTGAACTATGGTGATTAAAGATTGGTCATTGTGAACAGTAGTAGTGAGTAATTGACCATTGGGAACAATAGTGACCAGGGATTAGTTCTTTTGGAACAATGTTGATTAAAAATTGGTTGTTGGGAACAATGGTGATCAGTGATTGGTTGTTGGGAAAATGGTGATCAGTGATTAGTTCTTTGGATCAATGGTGACTAAAGATCTGTGTCAGTGTCAGGAACACGGTCAGGATTTACACACAGGTGGTGAGTCGACCGAACCAGCAGCTATGATGTGAGCTGGAATCACTAACATCTGCTCCAAAAGTCTCTAGATTTGTTGCTATGCTCTTTCTTAAAATAAAGCTTAAAAGGAATCTAAAAAGTCATCAGATCTAGCAGCAAAATCACTGAGCTGGCAACATTCATGAACAGGACTGTCATAGATCCAATATTGGACCTTAATCAAACCCCTTAAACCATGAGTTGTTTAAGTTTTGTGCTTGCATTGGCTTTTGATTCTCTTTTAAGTTGCTTTGGATAAAAGCGGCTGTCAGATGAATAAATGTAAATGCAGTTGTGCGTGTGCGTGTGTGCGTGTGTGTGTGTGAATTGACTTTAATATCAGCCCTTGCTACTAAACTAAAGGGAATGATGTGATTTTAAGAGGCATATCTTTTAAGAAGATAAAAAAAAAAAAGTGATGTGCCTCTCAGGACTTTCAATAAGTCGACCCTCTGCTTTTGAGCCTATAAAGTAATTTTCACTGAAACTGGGGGGGGGGGGGGAACCCTGCAGGCAGCTGCTGTGCAAAGATGCTGATGAGACAAAAATAAATCCCCAATCTCTTGTCGTTTGCCAAGTTTTTTCAATTCCCACAGTGTTTAACACGCTCTTATACTGTACTTACACACAGGCACGCATCTATACTGTGATAGTCAGCCATGGAAAGTTCCTGTAAAAATATATAACTTCTACCTTTTATTAAAAGCATTCCAAGTGCCTTTATTCAAATCAAATCCCTCAAAATGAAGGAAATCGAATCTTAGCCCTTCCTCGAGTCTTTGTGAATTCGCTAATCCCTGTCCTCTGACATTTCCGTCTCGCCGTCTGTGTGATTGTATTTATTGTTATTTTCGCTAATCAGAAGTCACAGAGGTCCCTCGACATGGTGGGTGGAAGAGAACAGAATAAATAGACGGATAAATAAATAATAGCAAATAATCCCAGAAATGTCGGTAAGCTCCAGGAGGAGAAGGCTGTGGTATTTAAAATGATTTATTTATTTATTTCTTAAATGTATTTATTTTATTTTTGGGACGTGCGTTGTATATATAATCGTCTCCGTGTTGGATTTGTGCATCCGCAGTTACGCTGCATCATGCGGTAGAATTTACTGTTCACCTGTTTAATATTAATCGGACGGGTCGAAATAGCGATTGCATTAAATTACAAAGGACGTAAGCCTTAAAGTTGACATGCGTGAGACGGAAAAATCGGATGCAGCTCGTCGTTTCGTTTCGGAAGGCGGGGCACTGAAAACCGAAACGTCTTCGTAGCATCGTATTTCATTTATCACTACTTCCTGTTAATTACCGCGTCCTCATGCTTGATGGACAGCCTGAAAATAGCTGGAAGAGCATCCTGCTAGTCTGAAAAAACAGAACTGTTCAGAAGTTTCTCAGAAGCATTTCTCAACCTGGATTAAATGCTAAACACATTAATATACATGAATATCCTTTATTTACATTAATATACACTTGTGACTTTATTTATTTATTTATGTATAAATGTTGTTTATAATTTGTTGTAAAATCAAAAGAGACGACCTGGGTCAATGCGACCTCCACAGAGGACAAGGTTGAATATTGTGGAAAAAAAAACAAAAAACAAACGAACAAGGCACTCAGTCGCAAGCTGAGAGAGACAAAGAGATGGAGAGAAAGAATGGGGGATGAGTGAGGGGCTGTAGAAAGGCGCTAAGGTGGATCATGGGTAAATAGAGCCATTAGGGACAAATCTATTGCAGTGTGGAAACAAAATCACATCATCAAACAAGCGAAAGAGAGAAATATGACGCCGCGGGCCTCAGGGGCACCGACGCAGAAATGATAGGCCTCTATAATATTTGTCTTTATCAGTCAGAGGGAGAGATGGAGAGAGGGAGAAGAAGCGAGGAGAAGAGGGAAGATGTACGGCACAGCTACTGCAACAAGCACCACATCCATTTATTCCAGTATCTCTCTTACACCCTCTGCGTTTCTCTCTTTTTCTTCTTCCTCCTTTTAGTCTCCTTTTTGTCAGTTCCTGTTGTTTCCTCTTTCCACGCTCCTACATTTACACACCCTGACATCTTCTTATCTCATCTAGTCCAGAACATTCTGGCATTTCATCCTTTTTGTCTTTTTTGCATTTCTCGCTATATGTCCTGTTCCAGGAGGGGAAAATAGTCGACTTGACAAGATACAGTTCTACTGATGTTTTGTTTTTGTTTTGTTTTTTTTTTCTTTCCTCTTACGCTGATATTTACACAGAGGTTTCACCAGGACGTTAATAGAGAAGAAGGTGCCATATTGATTTTTGCATTTGCAATTACCGCTTCCTCAGAGAAGTGAGGTAAAAGCACATTTCGCTTAATTATGACTGAGTTATTTGGACTTGGGCATGGAGCAGCTCATTATCTGTCTTTCTCTTTAAGTTGTCAGGGGGAAAAAAAACAGACATTATTGTTTGATTTAGTCATAACATTCACTGAGGATTAAGCATACATATATTATACAGTGTACATATACTTAATGGGTGTATAATGAGGTTGTAGATCTCACTTTTCAGGTCAACATAGTCAACTCCAGAATTATTGGCACCGTTCATAGAAATGAGCAGATATGTAATAGGCTTAAAAATATGTGGACAACGTATAGTTTTATTTTAACGAAATTTTAATGTATGACTTAGTAGTTTAAAGTAATGTATTTTTTTCCTGATAAAAAAAAAAAAAAAAACAAGAAAAAAAATTATATAAAGCACTGGTTTTTAAAATGATCAGAACCCCGACGGTTAATATTTAACGAAGACTTTTCTAGAGAGAATAAAAGCACTGAGCTTCTTCCTGTAATGTAGTGGATCTTAAACCTTCCTACGTGGACTCCTTTGTTCTTAGGGTTTTTTTTTTGAGTTTGCACATCTTTACAGATCACATGCATTCATTCATCCATCTTCAGTGAGCGTTTTATGCTGGAGAATCTACAGCCTATCCCGGGAACACTGGGTGTGATGTGGGAATACACCATGGATGGGACTCCAGTCCATCACAAGGCACCACACACATTCATACACTCATTCAGAGTAGGGGCAGTGGTGGTTTAACTGTTAAGACTGTGGGGTCTGAACAGAAGGTTGGGGGTTGAAGTCCCAGCACTGCCAAGCTGCCACTGTTGGGCCCTTGAGCAAGGCCATTAACTCTCTCTGCTTCAAGAGTGCTGTATCATGGCTGACCCTGTGTCTGACCCCAGCTTCCTAACATGCTGGGGTATGCGAAGAAAATAATTTCACTGTGCATATGTATATGATCAATAAAGACTCATTATCATTATTCATACCTGTGTAGCCAATCCAGGTACCAGCATGTTTTTGGGTGGTAGACAGACAGGTGGTTGCTAGGCCGTGGTTGCTAGGGCATGGCAACGCTAATTACTGCATAACCTTGCTGTTCTATAGGTTATCAGGCGGGGTAAACCCTGGACGGAGTGCAAATCCATCGCAGGACACACTCACATACACATTCACACACCCATTCATACAATATGGACACTTTAGACACGCCAATCAGCATAGCATGCATGTCTTTGGACTGGGGGAGGAAAGCAGAGTACCCAGAAACCCCCGCAGCACAGGGAGAACACGCAAACTCCGCACATACAGGGCCCCGGTGGTAATTGAACCCCCGACCCTGAACGTGCTTACCACTAAGCCACTGTGCACCCAAATGCTGATAACCCAATGTGCGCCAAAAGTTCTGTACTAACATAGCAAATTTTAACCAAGCTAACATAAAGCACTATTATTTTTTTAACAAGGGCTCAGGGTGGCTTAGTGGTAGCATGTTCGCCTCACACTTCCAGGGTTTTTGATTCCCACCATGGTCCTGTGTGTGTGGAGTTTGCATGTTCTCCCTGTGCTGCGGGGGTTTCCTCCGGGTACTCCGGTTTCCTCCCCCAGTCCAAAGATATGCATGGTAGGCTGTTTGGCATTTCTAAAGTGTCTGTAGTGTATGAATGGGTGTGTGAATGTGTGTGTGATTGTTTGGCCTGTGATGGTTTCGCACCATGTCCAGGGTGTACCCCGCCTTGTGCCCGATGCTCCCTGGGATAGGCTCCAGGTTCCCCCATGACCCTGAAGAGGATAAGCGGTATTGAAGATGGATGGATGGATGGATGATACTTAATAAATAATTTAACTCTTTTTTTTTAAATTATTATTTAACATACTGAATGTGTAATGTTCACAACACATGAATAGACTTACCAGTCTCATGAAACTTCTTTTCTCAGCAAACACAATCAGGCTGGGAAGTTACGAAGGAACGTAGTACAGAACGTAGTACAAAGGAATGTAAGGTATTTTGAAAATGTGGATAGATTTTACCCTGTAAATTCTTTAGCCTACTGAGAATACATAGGCATTCCACGTTTTAAACACACCTGCATTGCTGTAACACATTGCTCCATGATTTGCAAATCTGATTATGTTTGGAAAGGAAAGGAGAAGTTTCATGAGCCTGTTAAGTCTCAACATAAGCGGTGAAAAGTGTTAAGTTTACACAGGTGAGCGCAATATGTTAAAATAATGCATAATCATGTTAAAATGATTTACTACGTATCGATCT
Source organism: Noturus placidus (assembly GCA_022414735.1). Classification (NCBI taxonomy): domain Eukaryota; kingdom Metazoa; phylum Chordata; class Actinopteri; order Siluriformes; family Ictaluridae; genus Noturus; species Noturus placidus. The sequence goes on along the minus strand of JAFFST010050921.1, from coordinate 111,764 downwards.
TATTCAGAGAGTAGTGGTAGAGGTTTAACGTGTAGAGCAGGTTGCGCTGTAGCTTCGGATGCAGAACGTCGAGAAGAGCTGCTTGTGTGAGTTGACAGTATGCAGCCACAGTTAAAGTGGGACGTCACATTGTGTAGCAGTAGACGCTCCAAAACTAAACAAGTTGTTATTTGTAGTTACATTGTAGCATTGGAATATTGGAAATGAAATGTTTTGTATTTCCTCCACGTTGGCTTGTTTTTATCGCTTGCCCTGCAACTTGCGACCTGATTGGTCAGAAGGTAAAAAAAAAAAAAAAAAAGGTGCTTGACATCACTTTTCACTTTTTTTTTTTGGAAATCTTGAAGAGGCTGCATTCTCATGGGATTACAAATAAAACGTGTGTTGGTGGTCGAGGAAAAGAAGAACAACAATGTTCTGGTCAAATCAAAAATAACACAACCCCCGACCCCCCGCCCCCCATCCCCCAAAAAAGCGCATTATTCTTGGTAATCATGTTAGCAAGCTGCTACCAAGCTGTTATCATGCTCCGACTGAGAGGTTCCAGGTGTGTTGCCATTGTATGCGTGTTTGCAGTTTCATTTTTGACATTTAATGATGTCTTGAAATTATTCAGCCAGAGTCGCTGATGTGATGCTGTGCTCCTATTGCAGTCCAGACTACAGAACCATTTAGTGGGGTTTCTATTTCTCTCTCCCTGCCTGCCTCTCTCCATCTCTATCTCTTTCTCTATCTCATTTTCTCTCTTACAACACACGCACACACACACACACACACACACACAGAGAGCCAGTAATACCCAGGGGAAATTTAGAGGAGTCTGCAATAACTCTCTCTCTCTGTCTCGCTGACCAGTTTGTTTTGCCACGTTTCTTTTTCCCCCAGTTCGTGTCCTGTCACTCATATTATGCTTTCCTTTTCTCTGGAGTCAAGGTTCATCTCATTCTGACTGCCTGGCCCTCCTGTATACACACATAGACATGCATACTCAGAGACAGCCAGTCTTCACGGAGAGATAAAGGGCCTTCATGAGATCATAACTCAGAATTTCGGAAGTGTGGTGAGAATTGATCGCACACCTGCCTCAGGAAAATACTTGCATTAACGCTGAGAAGAGGAGTGTTCTTGGTAAAGCCTGTTAAAAGTCCGGTCAGTTATGTCAGCCTGGCTAAAGTGGAAATGTTACTTTATTTATATAACATATAATAACACACACTGGCACCCTGCCCAGGGTGTACCCTGCCTTGTGCCCGATGCTCCCTGGGATAGGCTCCAGGTTCCCCGTGACCCTGATAAAGGAGTAAGCGGTAGAGGATGGATGGATGGATGGATAATAACACACAAAAAAACACGCAAAATACTATTGAATTAAATTTGTGAGCAATTATATAAAAGTAACATTATGAAATGATTAATTGCATAAACCGTCCACACTTTATTGAAACTCTAGAGTAAACCATGTTATTAGAGATGCGCCGATGTATATAAAGACAATTTTTCACGCTATCGGACGATAGTTTAAAAACATCCGATGATCGGGTCCGATTATATCCTGTCAATCAAAAGAGGGCGGGAAAACACATCGATTTTGTCCTGTGTGTAAAGAGGATGTCTCTTGTGTTTGGAACGTTGACAAAACTGCAGTTTTTAATCTCTGTAATCTCTGCACTGATAAAATTTTACACCAGAAGTGAGTGGCAATGAAACGGGCCAAGCCTGGCCAGTCGTCCTCGAGCTGAATTAAAGGGCCAGTACACCGTTGAAAGATTTAAATAAAGATGAGTTGACAAAAAAATTGTGTATAATGCACAGAAAAAATATAAAGTATTATATTTCATAAACAGTTGATGTTAATATATAAAAATAAGTGTATATTATATATTGCCGGTTTGATGTCAGTGATGACGTAGAAATTATTTTGTTAGTGGTGAGTGAATGTGAGACTAACAGGAGGGTTTTTTTAGAATTCACTCAATGTTAATATGAATGAATATCATGCAATAAATTAATAATCTTACTTTAATCTTCAGAATTGATTTCATGTGTTAAAGTTAATGTGAGTAATGTGTTTTCTGTTTATGAGACCAGTTACTGTGAAACAACTTGTTGACGGAATCGGTATCGGCCGATATCACTCTGAATAATCGGTTATCGGTATCGGCTGAGAAATTGACAGTCAGTACATCTCTACTTGTTATTTTTATTTATTTACTTCTTTATTTTTTCCTGTAAGAAACTTACAGAGGTGGCTTAGTGGTTAGCACGCTCGCCTCACTCAGGGTCCAGGGTTTGAGTCACACCGGTGTGTGTGTGGAGTTTGCATGTTCTCCCCGTGCGTCGGGGGTTTCCTCAGGGTACTCCGGTTTCCTCCCCCAGTCCAAAGACATGCATGGTAGGATGATTGGCGTGTCTAAAGTGTCCATAGTGTATGAATGGGTGTGTGAGTGTGTATGTGATTGTGCCCTGCGATGGACTGGCACCCTGTCCAGGGTGTACCCTGCCTTGTGCCCGATGATCACTGGGATAGGCTCCAGGTTCCCCGTGACCCCAATAAAGAATTAAGCGGTAGAAGATGGATGGATGGAAGCTTACAGATTGCTACCATGTTATTACAAGAAATCTTGTTGTTATCTGACAAATAGGTGATTGATCTAAGTTTTACATGCTTACCAGGTTTTGATGAATGGTTCAGGTTGGCAGAATTTGACAAATTCTACGTCAGACTTGTCTGAAACCACAATGAGATTTTAACATGCCTTTTTTTCATAATAATTCTGTAACAACCTATTTGGTCAGAATGTTTTCTTTAAAGAAATTAAACCAGCACCAAATGCTATGGCAGGTAATTAATATGTCCATAGTGTTAACTTTAAACAAATTTAAAGTTAAATTATGAACTAGAACTAGAAGTATTTATGTTTATCAACCTCAGAATATACTCAGGGCTACAATTACTTGTTAAGGATATTTTGCATTCCTGCCATATAGATGTTATCACATTAGTGAGGTGAGGTGGTGGAGGAATTATGTTTTCGGGTTGTCCGTGTGTCTATCCGGAATAATCATTGAAACCAGCAGATGAATTCATTCGATTTTGGAACTGCGCTATAATGATCAAGGTCACAGCAAGGTCAAATGTCTGAAATTGTTTATCCTCAGTAGCTTCCTTTCTGTTTGAAGTATTTCGTAATGGTGTGGGCATCCCTGTGGACTTTGTTGGCAGAAAGTTTTACTTATTTTTTATTTTTGTTTCCTGATTTTCTGCGAGATTATATTGCTACTGACCTCATACTTCAACCTGTACTTTAACAGGTCACATTACACGGCTGTGGATGTGCCCATATGGATACTCTAAAGATTTGCACTTCTTTACTGTCGATTTGAACCTAAGAACTGCTTCTGTAATAAGAAAGACTAAAGAGCTCATCCCAGGACTCGTATTCACAATGCGTTCATATTGAGAATCCTTTCAGCACCTTTGGTACTGTATGTGTTTACACTTCTGCACCTTTATACTGCAATTATCTACGATTGATGAGTTTCTTTTTGAGTCTGTCACAGTTTCTTCCTTGCCACGGTCACCTCAGGTTTCATGGGCAGATGTTTGTTGGTTAGCTTTTTTTGAAACTCAAAATGCATCCCATTTTTCATTCTTACCTTTCAGAGCTAGTGCCACATAAACTGTATGTTCTATTGCCAGCAATGAGAATGTGAGGAGAACTCTTCCGAGTATTAATAAAAACATTCTGACTTAACAATCATTGATGATAATGTGAAAGTCAGATGAATATGATTTGCCATTGATGACTGTAGAAGTCACTTCCTGTGTTGATAAGAGTGATGGTGAAGAATGTAAAGATGATGAGGTGAATTAGATTCTGTAATGCTGATAAAATAAATCTCTCTCTCTCCCTCTCTCTCTCCCTCCCTCTCTCTCTCCATCTCTTTCTCTCTCTCTCTCTCTCTCTCTCTCTCTAGCCCAGGCCCCCGTTTTCCCTCAAGTGGCTTTGTGGGTAACGATTGGGCTGGCAGTCTGTTTGCTTGGTCTCCTCATTGCCTTGGCTGCCGTCTGCCACAGGAAAATCAAAGAGAGCTGTGAAGAGATAAGAGCAGGTAAGGATACTCCTCAGCCAGACCAAAGCGCTATGTTCCAAATCACAACCTTAGAACGCTCATACAAAATTAGGTATTTTACAAAGTTAGGTATGAATCAGCAGTGGGGAACCTAATGACACAATAGAATGGGTTATAGAAGCCTTGCTGCTTGTTTAACCTTGTTTTCCGATTTCACCTCAGCAGGTCACCGTAGCTATGAGAAGATATGTAGTACATATTTATCCCTCTAAAAACACCAGGGGTGTTTATCTCTTCTGCTTGCATTTGGCTTCCATGTCTCTGATTGGCAGTGAACAGAGGAATTCTATCAGTCCAACCTAGACAGCAGGCCAGTTATGTCCTCTTGTCCATGAATGGCTGTTGAATTGTTGGGATTCGCAATTAAACTCGCAATCAAACCACCCTTTTATAGGCCGAATGCTTATAGAATTGCACCGCTTGGTAGACCAAAAAGTTTGATTTTCAGAAAATAGCTGGACTAGCAAATACGAAGAAACATGGAAGGAGGGCAAAGAGAGCAGGAGAAAAACAGACAGTGCTAAAGGAAATTCTTTAGTCTAGAAATGACCAATACGGAAACATGGTAACCATTGCCTCCTAAAAGCTCCCAACTACCAGCCATGTCAGATTTGTGAATCTGTAAATACTTACTACAAACACATGTCTGGCAATACAATTTTGAGCAGGAAGTCAAAATTTGCAATATTCTGAGTCTCAGAAACGTTGCTACATACCTATATATGCAGTCGTTATCATGCAAATAATAACTAACTAAAATTAGATCGAGATCATTCATTGAGAGGAATGTGCAGGGAACTCCACAATACACAGTATAATTGGAAATAAGTTAGCTCTTAAAATGTTGAATAAAGTGTCAAATAAAATAATGTCAAAATGTTAGAAGAAAACTAAATAAAATGAAAATCAATGCAACAATCTTCATAAAAAACATACCCTTAAATACAAAGCTAAAGACAAAACAAAATCAATCCTAGACTAAACAAGACAAAACTAGCATAAGCCAAACTAAATAAGACTAATCCAGAACAATAAAAAAATAAATAAATTAACTTTAAACAAGAGTGTGTACAAGACATTTTCTTTTTTTTAATCCCAAGCCAATGTGATTAATCATTGTTAATTATTATTAATTATTGTTTATGCCTTGTGTCTTCTATTGAACTTAGTTGGTCCTGTTTCTCAAAAATATAAACAAATTAGTCATTTATACCTCAACAACTCTCTGACCTGAATAAAGAATGTATTGAAGCTGAACGAATGGAATGTAGTTAATGTGTACCGCAGCACCACATGAGCAACCCTCTACATCTAGTGCACTCATGTTAACGTATGTTGCTTTACTTTGTGTGGGATCCCAGTCCTCATGCACGCCTCTAATTTAAACAAAACTGAACAAAACAAACCTAGTTTAGACCAAACAAAGCAACGCTAAACCAAACATTGAAACCCCTGTTGAAACCTTGTTATATACAACCAACTTTATTGAGTTGAAATGGTCCAGTAAAGGTCAAATAAATAATGCTTGTGCTGAGAACATGGGTTGAGGAAGCGAGGCGAGACGTCTGAGATAGATGCTAAAACGCAGAAAGCCAGACAGTATTTATCCATGAATCCTCCAGTCATCCAGACACTCCCAGTCATATTGCTGGGGGAAATTCACTGCTAATTAGGATAGGCTAATTAGTGACAGTGTTAAGGCGAGAACAAGATGAGCACGATCCAAGTCAGCAGCGCAAAAAGGAGACCAGAATCAGGAGATAACTGGACATGTTGGGTGGGGAGAATTTGACACAAGGTAGATGACAAAATAAAATAAATACCTACATTAATATAAAAATAGAGCTGTTTAGGGGGAATGTTTTTGCATTATGGAATAGTAGTTTTAATGAGTTCTGCTCATAATGCATGAGACCTTTAAATAAAAGGTCAGCATGTTATAACTCCAAACCTCTAGGGTCTTAAAAATATATCTACAGAGAGAGAGAGAGAGGGGGGGGTTGGGGA
>JAFFST010050921.1:85057-99739 GCA_022414735.1 Noturus placidus | reverse complement strand
TCTTTGTACTCCTCACCTGGTTGCCTCCACACACGCTTGACACCATCTGAACCAAATAAGTTTATCTTGGACTCATCAGACCACAGGACATGGTTTCAGTAATCCATGTCCATAAGTCTGCTTGTCTTCAGCAAACTGTTTGTGGGATTTCTTGTGCATCACCTTCTGGGACGACGGCCATGCAGACCAATTTGATGCAGTGTGCAGCGTATGGTCTGAGCACTGACAGGCTGACACCCCACCCCTTCAACCTCTAAAGCAATGCTGGTAGCATTCATACGTCTATTCATTGAGGGAACCATGAATGCCAACATGTACTGTGACATACTGAAGCAGAGCATGATCAGTATGCAGTATTCCAGCATGATAAAGACCCCAAACACACCTCTAAGACGACCACTGCCTTGCTAAAGAAGCTGAGGGTGAAGGTGATGGACTGGCTAAGCATGTCTCCAGACCTAAACCCTATTGAGCATCTGTGGGGCATCCTCAAACAGAAGGAGGAGGAGCACAAGGTCTCCAACATCCACCAGCTCCGTGATGTCATCATGGAGGAGTGGAAGAGGACTGCAGTGGCAACCTGTGAAGCTCTGGTGAACTCCATGCCCAAGAGGGTTAAGGCAGTGCTGGACAATAATAGTGGCCACACAAAATATTAACACTTTGGGCCCAATTTGGACCTTTTTACTTAGGGGTGTACTCACTTTTGTTGCCAGCGGTTTAGACATTAATGTCTGTGTTGAGTTATTTTGAGGGGACAGTAAATTTACACTGTTACACAAGCTGTACACTCACTACTTTACATTGTAGCACAGTGTCATTTCTTCAGTGTTGTCACTTGAAAAGATGTCATTAAATATTTACAAAAATGTGAGGGGTGTACATCGCATACAGGTATATGTATAAATCATGCCAAAAATGTTCAGCAGTCAACGTTGGTCCAGCAGAATTAGGCTTGCCTAGCCTTTTGTGTTTTTTAAAATATTCTAATATTATACCCATTCCTATTCATTACCCAAAAAAACGCTTCCTCAGGATAAGGACTCAGGCATTTGACGTCTAATAAAATGCTCAGCATGGGTCGAGCTCCAACCGGTAATTTCTTTACACCGAAAAGTCTCTTTCTTCTACTACTAGAGTCATGTCTCTTTTTCCTGTAGTCTTGCTTCGGGGTGAATTATGAACGGATGACTTTCATCACCGTGGTATTAAAGTGCTAAGTGCCGTGGCTTATCACTCTCGCTATCGCACTCCCACTGAAAAGGCCCCAATCAAGTTAAGGTGACTTCTAACAGGGAATACAGTGAAGAATAGGGTGGGCCTACATGTGTTGTGTGTGTGTGTGTATGTGTGTGTGTGGACAAATAATAGTGTTATGAGCTCTAGTGAAAAGGAATCACTTTCATACGGTCTAGATGAGAGAGAAAATCAAGATCTTGAAGTGCTGCCACCTAGTGGAGATCACGCTGTAGAAGATATTAAGTCGTTTAATTAACACTTCAGTTCTATTTATGTCAAAAGTGTTTTAACATTTGTAGTATATATATATATATATATATATATATATATATATATATATATATATATATATATATATTTTCCCCTGAGAGTAATAAGGTGAAATAAAGTGTGAATAGTCTTTATATTGCTAATAATCGAATAAGGAGAACTAAATGTTCTGGCTTAAAAAAAATAAAAAGCTTATACATATTGAATATAATAGTTTTGTTTGTTTGTTTAAAACCATACACGAAATGTTTACAAAAATTCAGTACTTTAAGGTAAACCCGTCACATGCTTTTCTCTCAGTGTTGACTCTAATTCTAACACGCAAATGCTTTTAGAAGAAAACAATGTGGAAGAAAAAAAAAATCAAATGATCTCAGCAGGTGAGTGTCGCTGACCATCTGACTCATAGGTCAAAGCGTGAGGACTGCGATCCCACACACACTCCACATGTATCTGACCTTTCCATTGCTCCAATAATAGTCTGAATAACTGAGTGAAAAAGAGCTGCTACTGTGTGCACCTTGTTTTCCTTCTTCTTCTTTTTTCCTTCATTTTCTCTGCAAGCAATCAAATCTGAGAAGAATCTGGAAAGACAAATCTGCAGAGGGAACAGTATATTATTTGTTATTTGAAGGTTTTTAGTGCTGCAACTGTTTGAAAAAAAAATGTAGACGGATTGATTTTTAGAAAATAATAATACATTCCTCGTTTTCTTATTGTGTTTTATGAGGGCTGTCTATTATTTAGTATAAGTCAGGAAACACAATATTTACTAGTAATGACTCCTTGGTGGCGAATACGATTGTTAGAAAATATTGAAAAATAAAATAAATGAATATGCATACTTAAATTGAGGAAATAGTAAATACAGCGGCCTCCATTAATATTGGAAAAATCACTGAAAACGTCCATTTCCACCATCAGGGCAATAATTAAGAAGTTCCAGTCAACTGAAATGTTATGAATCAACCTGGAATTGGATGTGTGTCTAAATCATCTCAACGCGCTGTGAAGAGGATGGTTCGAGTGGCCAAAAAATCTCCATGGATCACAGCTGGAGAATTGCAGAAGTTAGTTGTGTCTTGGGGTCAGAAAGTCTCCAAAACTACAATCCGAAGTCACCTACATCACCATGTAAAGGTTTGAAGAAAAAAGCCTTTAATCTCATCCAAAAACAAACTCGAGCGTCTTCAGTTTGCCGACACTACTGGAACTTCAAATGGGATCGGGTTCTATGGGCAGATGAAATCTAAATAGAGCTTTTCGGTAAGAAACACCAGAGGTGGTTTTGGAGCAAACAGAGAGCTAGCCATATGGAAAAGTACCTCATGCCCACGGTTAAATGTGGTGGCGGCTCTTTAATGATTTGGGGCTGTTTTTCTGCCTGAGGACCTGGACATTTTGGTAGGAGACATGGCATCATTGACTCTTATCAAATATCAGCAGATATTAAATGAAAACCTGACTGCCTCTGCCAGAAAGATTCAAATGTGCCGAGGTTGGATCTTCCAGCAGGACAGTGATCCAAAACATACATTAAAATCATCACAAAAATGACCACAAAATCAAGGTCCTGCCATGACTATCCCAGTCCCCTGACCTGAAACCCATAGAAAGCCTGTGGGGTGAACTGAAGAGAAGAGTCCACCAGCACTGAATCTGGAGAGATTCCTTATGGAGGAATGATCTCAGATCCCTTGCCATGTATTCTCCAACCTCATCATTCATTTTGGGCGGCTGTGGCTCAGTCGGTTGGGCTGGCTGTCCACTAATCCACTAATCGTGGGGTTGGCGGTTCGAATCCCGGCCCGGGTGATCCCATGCCGAAGTGTCCTTGAGCAAGACATTGAACCCTAAGTTGCCCCCAATGGTAAGATGGCAGCTCTGCTACCATTGGTGTGTGAGTGTAAGTCGCTTGTAAAAAATATAAATGTAAAATGATATTTCTGTAAAGCTGCTTTGAGACAATGTCCATTGTAAAAAGCGCTATACAAATTGATTAATATTTATAATTAATAATAATAATTTTAGGAGAAGACTCAGAGCTGTTATCTTTGCAAAGGGACATAGCACAAAGTACTGACTAAAAGGGTGTCAATAATTGTTGCACACCTATATTTAACAAAGATATATATTTTTTAATAAACCTGTGTTTTGATTGCAATTGTTTGATATCCATGAGAGCAGAGCATTTTTGTGAATTTTTTTAAACAAAAGATCAGAAGGTTAAGCTCAAGAGGCTGGAAAAGCAACACAAAAGAAGAAACCAAGAGTTGTGGTGATGTCAATGAGTCGCAGGCTTAAAGCAGTTATCGCAAGCAAGCGATATGCAACCAAATATTAAGTGCTGTTTGCTTTAATCTGTTCCTGTACTTTTGCTCGCCTACAAATTGGGTGGGCTGATTCCAAAGCTTCTATGTTTTATGTTGTTTAACACATCTGTATGTAAATACTAGAAAATAAAAGCTGAAAAAATCTTCCAAATGTCTTTTGTGTACAGCAAAACATATGAATCAGTCTTGTTGTTCCGATAATTTCAGATGAGACTGTATATTTCCTTTGACTAATAACATGACATGACCTCAAGAACGCTGCCTGTCAATCATTTTTTTCACCTACTAGACACACCTGCTCAGAGGTTTACACTCTGTCTGTCCTTGTTGTCTCTTCATCAGTCTCACTTTGCCCCTTTTACTAACTCTTCTGTGTCATTCTCTCTCTCTCTCTCTCTCTCTCTCTCTCTCTCTCTCTCTCTCTCTCTCTCTCCCCCCTCTCTCTCTCTCTCTCCGTCTCTCTCTCTCTCTCTCTCTCTCTCTCTCTCCCTCTCTCTGTCTTCCATTCTTTGTCTTTATCTCTTTCTCTCAAACTCACACTTAGGAACAGTGTGTCATCCCTGTTCCCTTCCCTCGTCTATATTGTTAGAGAAATTTTCACTCCATTCTGTGCTGTTGTGCCATCCATGCTATTCTAACTCCTGGCGAAAAGCCTCTCGGGAGCTCTGACACACCTCACCTTCTCCTTGCTTTCAATCAGCTTTTGCAACATGGAACTACACTACGCTGGGTCACACACACAAACACACACACACACACACACACACACACACACACACACAGACACACTCTCTCTCTCTCTCTCTCAGCTCGGCGTCCATGGTAATTAAATAAACCGTTAACCTCTTTGCTTTAGCAAGCTTAGTAACGCTAGTGGAAAACAGCAGAGCGATGAGATCAATAAATACATTCAGTGAGGGAAAAAGTATTTGATCTCCTGCTGATTTTGTTCGTTTGCCCACTAACAAAGAAATGATCAGTCTATAATTTTAATTTTAAAGCTGCTTGGCAATGGTCTTGTAGCCCATTCCAGACTTGTGTAGGTCTATAATCTTGTCCCTGACATCCTTGGAGAGCTCTTTGGTGTTGGCCATGGTGGAGAGTTTGGAATCTGATTGATTGATTGCTTCTATGGACAGGTGTCTTTTATACAGGTAACAAACTGAGATTAGGAAAACTCCCTTTAAGAGTGTGCTCCTAATCTCAGCTCGTATCCTGTATAAAAGACACCTGGGAGCCAGAAATCCTTCTGATTGAGAGGGGGTCAAATACTTATTTCCTTCATTAAAATGCAAATCCATTTATAACATTTTTTACTTGCGTTTTTCTGGATGTTTTTGTTGTTATTCTGTCTCTCACTGTTCCAATAATCCTACCATTAAAATTTTAGACTGATTATTTCTTTGTCAGTGGGCAAACATACAAAATCTGCAGGGGATCAAATACTTTTTTCCCCCCACTGTACCACATCAGCCACGTAAATAAGTGTACACTGCGATTTGGCTGGGAACATTTTCCTCAAACGCATTAATATATAGACTTTTATTAAAGTGCACATAGAATAAATCTGTGCCCAAGTACACAAAGCCAAAATGAAGTCTCGATAGTGTTTATATATTAACAAGTACATATATATTTAAGCTTCATTGTCAGGAATGTTGCTAAAATTCAAACCAATACAGCACCTGAATCAGTATTCTCAATTAAGCCATGCTAACCTAAGCTAGGCTAACCTGTGAGTCCAATTACATAGACTAAAAATGACAACTAGCATAATTGAACTCAATAGTATGACTAGTTAGTTATTTCAGTCTGACTAGCATCGTCGTCGATGATGTGACTGAATGTGAGGTGAGTTGTTGTGATAGCATTAGACTTATATAGGCTAATGACAGTTTCCATATCCCTTCATATTCCTTGTTTTGGAAAGATTGTCTAGCATCCATCCATCCATCCTTTTTCCATACTACTTCCATTCTACACAGGGTCACAGGGGAGTCTGGAGCCTTGCCCAGGGAACCTGGGCAACAAGGTAGTGGACAAACTGTACAGGGTGCCAACCTATCACAGGGCACAATCACACACACACTCACACACTACAGACAATTTGGAAATGCCGATCAGAGTACATTTCATGTCTTTAGACTGGCGGAGGAAACCGGAGTACCCGGAGGAAACCCCCGAAGCACGGGGAGAACATGCAAATTCCACACCCAATGCCAGGGCTGTGAGGCAAATGTGCAAAAAAATAAAAGCTACATAGCTAGATACATTTCAGTCAGTGTGATGGTTTTATTAGGAAAAAAATCAAAAAAACTTTTTCCGATGATCAGTTGTCTTTGTGATGGAACATAAGGCAGGTTTTTTTCTTTGTATCATTTTCGCCATCTCATGCATGATCACTAGAAGATAGTTCCAATTAACATTGTTACGACATGCTGTTTATTTTATTTCTCTCGCCTTTCTTTTGGTGATTTTACCTAATTTCTTCTAATTAATTAACTGCCCATTCTTATCCAATTCTTGTTTCCTTCTATGCCGTGTTAGCTTCCAATCAGAGACAGTGAAATCTGCCGTGCTTCCTTTCTCATAGGCATGTATATCCATCACTTCTTTCCTACCAAAACAGAAGAGCCATGCATTTGAGCTTATGATCTCCCAATGTTAAGACACTTCACCTGAAGCACGTGTGCTTCTTAATGACATGTGCAACTTAAAGGATTTCCTCCGGAATGAATCCCTGGAGTCTTTCATCAGGGAAAATGTGCCAGTCATCAACTCCATTTGAAACTAATAGAAGTGTTAATGACTCTTCAGTTGCATGGCTAGAATTCAAAAGATACTGATCTTGTGGAACGTCACCAAGTATTTTGAAAAGTTTTCTGACTTTTAAATAACAAAAACAAATGCTGCCTCGATAATCATCTCAATATCGGAATTATTCGGAAATACCAACGGAACTTTAGTTTATCACATGACTTCTGGGTACAAAATTAGCGACGTGTACAAAATTAGCGATGTTGTATTGCTAGTCACGAAAACACACTTCTAGAAAGTCTTGAAATGTTCTAGATACTGAGGGCGGCTGTGGTTCAGCTGGTAGAGCAGGTTGTCGAGTTGGCGGTTCCATTCCCGGCCCACGTGACTCCACATGCCGAAGTGTCCTTGGGTAAGAAAGACGCTGAACCAACCCCAAGTTGCTCCCGATATCAAGTTAGCGCCTTGCGTGGCAGCTCTGCTACCATTGGTGTGTGTGTGTGTGTGTGTGTGTGTGTGTGTGTGTGTGTGTGTGTGTGTGAATGAGACACAGTGTAATGCGCTTTATAAGTCCTGTAATTTACCATACTTATTTAAAGCAGGTTTACTTCACAATACAGCCACTGGGTGTGATGGCTGGGTTATTAATAAAAGTCTTATTGACCTGAGAGTATTGCTGAGTGTATCTGTGTGTGCACAAGAGAGCAGTACAATACTCCATACTTCACTTTGCACTGCCGTTCTGTATCTACGGCAGTTTGGTGTTTGGACCGGAGAAAGTTCAGTACGGCATCCCAAACCTCGTACGCCTCTTGACCTTGTGTTGATAACCTTGTTCGTGTGTGTGTGTGAGTGTGCGTAAGTGTGTGCGGGTGTGTACGAGTCTATCGAGTGTGTGTGTGTGTGTGTGCGAGTGTGCGTGAGTGTGTACTAGACTATCGAGTGTGTGCGAGTGTGTGCGAGTCTATCGAGTGTGTGCGAGTGTGTATGTGTGTATGTGCGAGTGTGTACGAGTCTATCGAGTGTGTGTGTGTGTGTGTGTATGTGTGTGTGAGTGTGTACGAGTCTATCGTGTGTGTGTGTGTGTGTGTGTGTGAGTGTGTGCGAGTCTATCGTGTGTGTGTGAGTGTGGGTGAGTCTATCGTGTGTGTGTGAGTGTGTTCGAGTCTATCGTGTGTGTGTGAGTGTGTGCGCGAGTGTGTATGTGTGTGTCCCCTGATGGCTGACGCTGAGGTTTTCCATTTGCTCTCTTTTTTCAGCTGCAACACCTCTAAAGAGCTAAAGGCAAAGAGCACAGGTAAGCCTTTTTTGCACTTTAGTTCCCAAACAGCTCAACTTTATGTATTATAAGATACATTAAAGTCCAAAAGTCTCCGTCCACTACCAAGAACTCTATTAATAGCATATAAGGCAAAATCTTACTCATTTGATAGTTAAAATCTGAGAATATAAGCATTGTGTTACAGTTAATCTGCATATCTTCCTTCACCTCACCATTTAGTTCATTGTTTCCTCACCATTTTCAAATGTTCTCCCCGTTGCCGCGCGCATGTTTGTGAGACGTCGAAGGAAACCATAGAACCCAGAGGAAACCCACATGGACACTGGGAGAACATTATTAAACTCCATACAGAAAGTTTCTGAAATACTCAAACCAGTACGTCCGGCACCAACGTCCACGATACGATCAAAGTCACTGAGATCACGTTTTTTCAGTATTCCGATATTTGATTGATGTTTGAACCTCTTGTCCTGTATCTCAATGCTTTTATACATTACACTGCTACTTCTATTTGATTGGATCATTGATAAAGTGACTGCTCGGGTGTAGTTCTAATAAAGTGGATGGCGGGTGTATAGTTCTTGAACGCGGGCTACATTTGTTTTCTTTTGTAGTTCGCATCCCTTTTAAAGTAAAGCTGTAGTCTAATTGACTCGCTAGACTAGTTTTTAGCATGTTCTCCATGTTGAATCTTTTGTGTAGTAAAAGTTTATTTATTTATTTATTTGTTTATTTATTTTTTGTAGTGCTGTGGAATGAGGTCAGTTTGAACGTCCTGTTGTCCTCTTAATTCTGTGAAGGACGCGGCAGTGATCAAGAAGTCTTGATGTTTTAATTCTGGACAAATGCAGACAGGTCAATGGTTACCATGACAAATTCATTTCGACGTGCTGCCATTAGAGAGCGCCGCCGAAGCACTTGCAGAATTGAGCGTAGTTACCATTAATCACTGAAGCTTTGCATCATTATAGACTCTCGCACAGGTGTTAATATAATAAGCAGGGGTGTGTGTCTTTGTGTCTGCATCTACATGTGTGTGACAGTGAGAGGGCGACCGCTGGTTGTTAAGCCTGTGGAATGAACCACCATGTTTCTTTTTCCCTGACACGTAGGAGGCTGATTGACTGCACTGACATCAACAAGTCAAACTATTTTTAAACCTCGTCTCTTGAGTCTTAATTACAAAAAAAAAAAAAAAACACCAAATGAGCAAATCTGTCTCCTTTGAGGGTGCTGCTCTTTTTTTCTGTTTCAAAATCTATGCTAGTGTGATGCCCAGGGAAATTAGATCTTTTATTTATTTATTATTTTTTTTTTTTCCAGACAAAGCACTGGCATTGTTTAGATAACAGGAAATTAATTAGATTATTGTCTTGCATGGATCGTTTTTAAGATGTTCAGCCATCCTGAGTGCAAACATGCTTTTAGGGACAAATAAAACACAGTAGTCATATACTACAAATGCAGTTCTAATATCCGTTTATTAATGCATCGGATGCTTTAAAGTCTCTTACAAATGATGTAGAATACATCCCAGTTTACCAAAACTCTCTATGTCCATTAACCGTCAGATCTACATTTAACTAAGAGGAGGGCTATTTAACAAAATGCCTGACTAAACAAATAGGCTTTCAACTTGGACATAAAGATTGAGACTGTCTGAGTCCTCAACATTAACAGGATGGTTATTCCATAGCTGGAGGGCCTGTGTCTCCTGCTGTAGCGTTTTCATTATTCTAAAGGCTGATAAAGAACCGTCACCTTTTGTATGAAGCGGACATGGTGGATTATAAAACACCAAAAGTTCACTTTGGGTACTGCGGGGTGAGACCAATCAGTGCTTAGAAAGTCACTGGTAGTATTTTATAATCAATCTTTTAGTGGTAGCCCATGTAGCTGCTTCATCATCATTAGCCTGGGTTACAGTGGGTCCAAATCCTATTCCAGATCTATAGTGTAGATAAAATATGGTTAAAATGGTCAAACCGTCTGGTTATAGTAAGGGCTCTGCATTCTGGTTGAATTGGAACTTGTTTAGGAATGTACTGGAACATCCAAGCAAGGCATTAATATAGTTGACAATATTTCTGATTGAAAAGACACTATTCTGTCGATATTACTTATATGAGCAGTGCGCCTTGAACTCAGACTTGCAGAACACTAAACTTTACTTATGTATCAAGTCATACAAACAAAGAGACACAACCCTGATCACAGGCCAGTAGTGAGCCATTTACTTCTTTAACTAGCACTGAAATAGTTTAGTTTCACAAGCACGTATGGGATTAGCTGCTGAGCTACAAGCTTTTCTCAGATCTAGGATCTGATATTGACCTATAGCTTGGAAATTGGCATGTGTCAAGTTTATTAAGCAATGATTTCATAACTGATATATTGAAATATTGATGTTTATGTATGTATGTATTTATTTATTTATTTTATTTGAAATGTCAGGTTCAAGACGAAAATTAACGAAAGTTTATCAGGAGTCAGAGTATAAATAACACAGGTGATTAAGACTGGAAACGGAACAGGTGTGTGGGACAAACAGTTAGTATTCTGGTCCTCTTTGAAGGACCTGGAGAGATTCTGTATGGAGGAATGTTCTCAGATCCCTTGCCATGTATTCTCCAACCTCATCAGGAATTATAGGAGAAGACTCAGAGCTGTTATCATGGCAAAGTGACGTAGCACAAAGTATTGATTTAAAAGGTGCCAATAATTGTTGCACACCTATATTTAACAGATATATTATTTTTTTATAAACCTGTATTTTGTTTGCAGTTGTTTGATATCCATGAGAGTGTTTTTCTGAATGTTTTTTAACAAGAGATCAAAAGTTTAAACAATAAAGACAAGAAATATATTTACCAAGGGTGCCAATATTTGTGGAGGGCATTGTGAGTAATGGCAAACATATTGGCTATACATTATTGGCTTACATGTTGGCTATACACTAATATTCTCATTTTCTCTTGTTCACATTTGGTGCAACACAAAAACACCAGCGGGAGAAATAGATAATGATGAAGCTCAAAAAAAAAATCATCCACTTCTGCAAACAAGCCTCACCTCTAGCTGTAGAAGAACAGATGTTTGTGCTTGAGAGGCACTAGTTAGGAAGAAAAAGTGTGAGCAAAGGAGAGAGAGAGAGAGAGAGAGAGAGAGAGAGAGAGAGAGAGAGAGAGACAGAGATGGGAATGCTGGAGAGGAGTTTAAAAACAGTGATAATTGCAGACCTAGACAGTTCATTTTACCCATGCGAGTAACAACAGCAAAGCAGTTTCTGAGTGTTATAGTACAGTGGCTTGTTTACTTCCCCAGACCTGGTTTTCAGGCCAAAATAATCTGTAGCCGAAGTCATGCTGTTAGTCCTTCGGTTGTATTTTTGATCTGCCACTTCAGTTTTCTAAAAGCTGTTTTCTCCGGATCGTTATTTCTACATAAGCGCAGTGCTACGTGTTCGTGTATGTGCACAGCGGTTTCTTGTTTACAGCGCCTAGAGATTTAATAACCTTAGAGTTACTTAAGTAGAACGGCCAAAGTTGGCAAACAAACTTCGCAACTTTGCTCAATCACAACCGATCAATCGTTGTTGTTTTTGTGTGACAGTTTCCATATCGATTGCTTAATTAATGCAGCGATGGCGCTTATCTTATTTAATAACAGAAGCAGATTTCATTATTCAAAGTAATATGTGATAGTGATTTAGACGTTTTCCGTGATTTATACATTTCTCTTGCATCAAATTTTCAATAAGGGCTGCAAGTGATAACCCCCGCACATTCATCTATATTTTTGCATTTAGTTATGTATTTATTTATTTTTATACTGATGCAGTATAGTGATATGTGGTGCACATTTTGAAGTGCTATTTTCGTGATGAATACAGCGTGTGTTCCTATATTCATCATACTTTGGATAGGCGCTCTTTCTTCATATACGTACTGCCATAATTCCATGACTCCATTTAAGATTAGAGTGAATTGAGACTGTCCACATCAGTGGCTGTGGACATCCTATGAATTATAATGTTGCTCATATTAATCCACTTCAGCAGAGAAGGCCTACAGGGACAATTAGTGGCACATAACTGCCCCCTCGTCCACAATCTGAGTGTTGCTCTGAAATATTGCTGCAGTTTCACCCTATAAGTCTGCCTTAACTGCGCGACTGTCATTATTAAAATATCTCTCGCCGTTCCAAGATGCTACTAGACATAACTGTTTAACGAAGGACAGTAGGGATGGGAGACTGAGAGAAAACATTTGTTAAAAATAAATAAATAAATAAATAAATAAAATTTGTAATTAACACACAGTTGTATATGTTATAGTTCAAAATCATAAATAAGAAATCAAATCTACTTGAGTAGAACAAGGTATTTTAAAAATGCTCTGTGGAATAGCTTTGTTATTTCTCATCTTGTTCAAGTCAAGCAATTAAGGTAAAATTCCCAAGCTGGGAAAATAATCACTTTTAAAAAATGTATTAAATGTGGCTAATGTTGTGATTAATTCATTCAATTACTCCTGATTATGCTAACAAATGTCTTAACTACAATGCTTAGTGTTGTTGGTGATGTCTTAAGCATGATGTTGGTCGAATTTTCTCCCAGTATAATGTGGTGTCATGAACTGCAGATGGGAGAATGCAGGTAGGGGTTAAATGCTTTATCAAACAGAGACCAAGCAAACAAATCGGAAGGGTGAAGCATTGCTCAAAAATTGAAAGTCAAAGTGTTAGGTGAATGTCGAATGGGCATAAACGGTAGATCTATTTTCGAGCCCTGGAGCAGTCCAGAGAACTTATCGTTGGTGCTTTTGAAAAGGGTCTTGCTTCCACCACACCGTGGTGCTGTCTGCAAGAGGTATGTAAGATGGTCTGCTCTCTGGACCACATGCCAAGTACCATCGTTGATTTACTTTACATTCTCTTTTACCGAGAAACTGGTCCGGGTTGAGGGAAAAATGGTTCGAACCAAATACAGGGCAATCCCAGAAGAAAACCGATTGAAGTCTGCAAGAGACTTGAGACTGAGGCAGAGGTTCACCTTCCAACAGGACCACGGCCTTAGCATACTTAGCAAAACCACCCTTGAGAACCTGTTAGAATGGACCAAACTTCAGTCTGATTGAGAGTCTGTGGCAAGACTAGAGCCCAATGCCCTCCATCTAGTCTGAGTGAGTTTGAACAATTTTGCCAACAATAATGACCAATAATAGCAGAGGTTAGATTAGCAAATCTGATAGATACATATGCCAGAAGATTTGGCACAAAGTGCTATGTTTGCTATGCTTCAACCCCACACATCACCCTGAGAACACCATCCTCACTCTGAAGCATGGTGGTGGTAGCATCATGTTGTGGGGATAATTTCTGTCACCACACATATTTCCTGCTCCTTTAATAATAATAATAATAATAATAATAATAATAATTGGCAAACTGTGCATCAAGTTTAATGTTGAAAACAAAATTTCCAAATATTAAGATCTTTAGATTGATACCTGACCTCAGTATTCAAAGTTGCTGTAAATGTCACGATATATGTTAAATCAGGAAATTCTTATAATGTGATATATTTACAGTATATTTTAACCAATGCTGAGCTTTTCTGTGTTTTTTTTTTCCACACTCATTGTAAAGATATGAAGTGGAATAACTAGAATCAAGAGCTAGGTTGGTTTTTCAAAACCCTAATTAGTCTCATATGGATATACGCGTTTGCTATTAATGCCTTTGTAAATGATGGATGTTTTCCCTTCAAACTGCTAAGGGCTCCAAACATATTCAGTTTGTGAGGTATGCCTTTCGTAAAGCCGAAACGAATTGGACAGGAGTTGTTGAATACACTGAAAAAGACCGACCGACTTTACATTTCTTCAGTTGTGAATAATTTCTCTGGCATGCAATCCCTATAGGTTGAGAGGAGGGAGGTCGAGTGGAAGGGCAGAGCAGGGAGGGATGGATGGATGAGAGGAAGACAGGTGATCA
The DNA here is from genome assembly GCA_022414735.1 of Noturus placidus. Lineage (NCBI taxonomy): Eukaryota > Metazoa > Chordata > Actinopteri > Siluriformes > Ictaluridae > Noturus > Noturus placidus. The sequence continues at coordinate 85,861 of JAFFST010050921.1, read as the reverse complement.
ATGACAACTAATGAACACGCCTGGAGTTTGGTTTCGCTCATCTCACAATCTAGCTCACTGCGAGATCCCTTGACTGCTTCCCTTAGCTGTGAGGAAAACAAAATTGAAAAGCAGCTGCTGTAAGACTCAATCAAGAACTATAGATTAGTCATAATGCTGATGAGCGAGAAGAGAGGGACCACTGGGACTGGAATGATATGAAAAAATTCATGGTGTGATAACTGTAAGACCCGATATCTTAGAACATACTTTCAGCTTTATTATTATTTTTTTTAAATATAATTATTTATTTTTATATATAGCAGATAACATTAAGTGACATATAACATTACATGAGTATTAAATGTTACATGAATCAGGATCTCTAGTACACGTCTATTATTAGACCTCTGGTAATAGTTAATACATTTGTTTATTTGCATTTCATCTCTTTCAAGTTGAATAGTGTTAAGATTTTTGAAAGTTTTTTGTTAAAAACATCAATATTGAGGCAGAATAGTAAAAAAAAAAAAAAAGCTCAAACATTGACTTGGGAATTGTGTCAAAAATATTTCAGTCAGGACTTTTGGGTCTAGTTTGGCAGGAGTTCTTGGACGTAAACAGCGCACGCCCTTTTAGAAGCGCAATCATGTCATCATCCCGACTTTACATACAGTGGTGTGAAAAAGTGTTTGCCCCCTTCCTCATTTCCTGTTCCTTTGCATGTTTGTCACACTTAAGTGTTTCGAAACATCAAACCAATTTAAACAATAGTCAAGGACAACACAAGTAAACACAAAATGCAATTTGTAAATGAAGGTGTTT
>JAFFST010050921.1:65659-83976 GCA_022414735.1 Noturus placidus | reverse complement strand
TTACAAATTGCATTTTGTGTTTACTTGTGTTGTCCTTGACTATTGTTTAAATTGGTTTGATGTTCCGAAACACTTAAGTGTGACAAACATGCAAAGGAACAGGAAATGAGGAAGGGGGCAAACACTTTTTCACACCACTGTAAATAAATAAATAAATAAATAAATAAAATCAAGCCCAGCTCTACACCAAGTTGTTGATGTATTAACCATCACCTCTGTTATTTATTTTTCCATCACTCTTTCAGCAGACTCTCAGTGTTAGCATGGCAGAATATCTGCTCACACAAATTATTTCACTGTAGCACTGAAAGCACTTCCTATAAGCTTTTGGGAGAAATGGGCCACTGTATCTATCTATTTATTTATTTATTTATTACGTATTATTTTTACTCTGTTTGTTGTGTAGGGTTTGTATATTTGTTCTCTTTTCAAATGTATTCTCTTTGCAAATGATGTAAATATGTACTACCGTGAGCTCTGTGTGTATATGTAAACGCCTATAAGTGTCATTTGACTAATTCGTTGTTGGCGTCAACGTCTCAGACGGCTCTGGGTCGGCCGTTCATTTTCCATTTGAGCAACGTATGCATAAATAGTACATATGAATGCTGAAAGCGTTTTTGTGAAATCAATTACCTGAGCGCTGTTGTGCCAAACGAACTGTAAACACGGAGTTAATCATAGAAGTGTATGCATATCATTTAGTGCATTGTGATGCATGTGTTAGCTCTTTGTAATGGGAATATTCATAAGTTTCACACCGGCGCACTGTCAGTGTCTTCTGCGTGAATGTTAGGGTAGATAACTTTGCCTTTGTTGTCAATGTATTCGCACAAGTTCATGCATGTGCATTATTAAAGCCGGTTTTAGAGAGTAGTTTGAACCTTGTATGAGATGATGCCAGTAATATCTTGGCTTGATCTATAGATAGAAACGATAGACCTGTGATTATTATATACGGCATACATCATTCATCGGCGTGATCCATAAAAGGGGGTCTTATAAACAGATTTTTTCTTTCTGTCTTTTAGAATGTTTGGTTTATGTTACATCTTTGCCAGTACTGTAGGTCTAGCTGATCTGTAAGTTTACTGCAATGCTATTGGAGGATTTTAGATGGGTTTTGTAGCAGTGGCCAAAAATTTGAGCTTTTGATGGAGATCCATGGAAGAACTGTATTCACTGTCTTTGGTTACAATGGCACTGAATCGGCCACTGGTGAGCGTGTGAGATTATGCATTTTCAGCTCAGCAGAATTCTTACACTTATGACGTGTGATGTTTGTCTACAACAACAAAAGCAGGCCAAAAATCGTACCGTAAACCCATGTTAAGTCAGTGTCTATCAGGTTTTTAGTGGCTGATGATGTCAGTTGCATCCCATTCATCCATGATTTTCAATATCAGTTATCCTTCACAGGGTTGTGGGGTAGGTGGGAAGAAACTGGAGAACCCAGAGGAAACCCACATGGACATCGGAATAACATGAGAAACTCAACAAACAGTAAAAGTAAAACTCAGGACTGAACCGTGTAACCTGGCTTTGTGAGGTTGCTCATTTCAAGGACAACTTTTGTGTGTATGTGTGTTATAGTGAATAAACTATTCAAAAATGCCTTGAGGAAAACTGGAAATTTTGAAATTGCTTGAGGGTCAGCTGTAAGAGGCAATATTAATGCTCTCTGTTCTGTTACACCGTAAAATAATATTAGTTTTTGATTCAAGACAGTACTGCATGTGCTTTTATTAAATTATTTCTATTTTTAATTTTTTTGGGACAAGTCTTTACTGCAGACCTTGAAATTGTAGTTACCACCATATATTAAATGTCAGGTCAGTTAATGAGTTCTTTACATACAAAGTCACAACAGTACATTTTCATGTATTCCTTGAATGCTTAGCTCGGTTGTGATCTTTCAGAAGTGTATCACTGCACATTTACTGAGTGCGTTAATTTCAAAGAGAGCCAAACCTTTCAAAGAAGTTCGCTGCTGTAATTAGAGCCACAGGGAGTAACTGGGGAGCAAGGGCACGTCTAAGATGTGAAGTGTAAAGAGTATAATCAGAATGTGTAATTTACTCCCTTCAAAATTCTGAATGAATTGTACAGAATTGTGGGAGAAGGATTCAGCTCACACTGACCCCCCTAACCTTCGCCCCAGCCAAACCTCACGCAGCTACATTACCAACAAACCCTGGCAAACAGACCACGGGCAGCACTACAGGCGAGAGCGGCTTGGAAAATGAGCAATCGTAGACGCTCAGGAAAGCGCAGGTGATTTGGATGCTTCGTGAGTTGCCCACGTTTATCTGCTAAAACACAGAGCTGTGACTCTTTCTTCTCTCTCTCTCACATACACCCCTGCCTTTGGGGCTTACCAAAGAAGACTCTTCAAACAAGGCTTTGTAGTCAAGTGGAGAATCAAGATTAATGCACTCGTACAGCTCCGCTTGCTCTAGGGGAGAGAGCCAATATAATTAACACCACAAAGCCTTGGAGGAAAGTGGAGCAGGTGAAATCATCCAAAATAGTAGTAGAGACGAGGGAAGATTTCCTTTCTGTTTTGTCACGTGACCACACGTGACGTTTGATAGCCATGTTGGCTGTGTTCTGCTACACTCTGAGTTCAGGATTTGTTAATTATCATGATTATGGATTCAGCGGAGTCTGATATTAGCGAATATTTGACTGTGCTTACATGATATTGTACAGCGATAGTACAATGATTGGCATAATTTTGATGTTGATATGGACACCAAAGGGGGGCACGGTGGCTTAGTCTGGCCTTGCACCTCTGGGTTGGGGGTTAAAATCTCGCCTCTGCCCTGTGTGTGTGGAGTTTGCTTGTTCTCCTTGTGCTTTGGGGGTTTCCTCCGGGTACACTGGTTTCCTCCCCCAGTCCAAAGACATGCGTTGGAAACTGATTGGTATTTCCAAATTGTCTGTAGTGTGTAAATGTGTGAGCGATTGCGCCCTGTGATGGGTTGGCACCCCGTCCACCGTGTCCCCTGCCTTCCCTGGAAAAGGCTCCCGGCTCCCCGCGACCCTGTATAGGATAACTGGTATAGAAAATGTCTGGATGGACACCAAGTATATTGTCATGCTCCCTGAAAACAAAAAAAAAGCATATGTAAGGAATAAAACACTTTGTAGTATGCTGTTATAGAATAATAATCAACGACATGGCGTGACGTGACTTGCCGTAAAGCAGAGTTACTGTTACCCCCCCGAAGTGAATTATTTTCCATAAGTCTTGAAGTGTATTCCTCTTATACCTCAGCACTGAATTCATGAATTCTTTGAGCTCGCTAGCTCATAGTTATGGATCTATGCAGATGATTAGCTTCAATGGTGTCGAGTTGCCTTGCGATAATTCTGAAATGAATTTTTAATTTATTCCAGGAAGTCATTGACTTCTATTTCATCTAGGCATAAATCTTATCGATGCCACCAACCCTTGTTTGTTTTAGATATAGTAATGGTCCTGAAAGTGGAATTTGTTGGTAACAATAGCCCCCCTCCCATTGCATTCTCTTAAGAGACATTAATACATAATGTCAAATTTCAGTTTTGTATTATCAAATTTATATTTATAAGTTCATCAAAATTATGCTACAGAAAGACGAAATAATTTATTTGCTATTTAGCAAAAAAGCAACCCGGGATAGGATGCTCGAGGTTTAAGAAACACATGAATTTCTTCCATGGATCTCAGTCGAAAGTTTGGAAAGTATAGAGTATTGAATTGTTACCGCATTATAGTATTGTAATTGTACGTATTGAACTTATGCAACATTATATTGTACTTTCACCTGCATTATTCAACCCCTTAATTGCGAGTGCATCTGTAATCCTAACACGTTGTACTGGGACATATTAAAGCAACATCTATGGCCTCTCAGTGGCAGAAGCTCTAATGTTCACAATATGTGATGTGCGTTTGTCTCGCCGATTATTTCCCCTCCCACAACCCCATTTGAATTTCATTATTATTAACGCTATCGTTCATTATCGTTACAGTCAACAGTGCCACAGGAGCGCGCTCCCCCTCTTTTACACCGTACTGTAAATATATAAATAAGTGTAGGGTTACTGAGGAAGCGAATGAAATATGGCATTTCCATTTCAATGCAAATGAAGGGGAGAATGAATGCAGTTTGGATTTACAGTGCCTCATTATAGTGAGACCATTGTGCCGGTGTGTTTCTTTTAACGGAACAATCTCCTATAGGCCGAGGAAATTAGTGTGCGGGCCTCCGTGCGCCACACAAATGAAACTGTCAGCACAACTCGTTTCCTGCTAAAGGAGCAGCATGGAGGCAGCTCAGTTCTCCATCAGTCGGATTTTCTCCACAGAGCAGTAGTTATGTGTGGATTTCAGCGTTTAACCATTTAGGGAAAAAGGAATAGAGGCACATTGATTTGTAGGAAGTGTTTAATTTTTTTTTCTTGGGACCCATAAATTCGGCAGGCCACAAAAAGTCGCTTGAGAACTTGTTTCCAACGTTACTCACTGTACTGACAGTACATCTGCAGTTTAAGCATCTGCATCTAGTTAGATTTTACTTTCATCTTTTTTTTTCGACTTTTACTTCCTACAAAAGTTTCGACTCACTACATTTTCATACACTATATTCGCAAAAAGTCATAAGGTGACTTTTTAGCATCAGAGCTTCGATGAGGCGATCTAATTACCGGTGAGAACGAGACAGAATACGCATCACTGTAGTCCTTGTGCTGCTACACATGCTTTGTATATATTGAGGCAGTTGCACGGTGACTCACAGTTCCAGACCTCCTCAGGTTGCTATCTAAATGGAGTTTCACATGTTCTCATGCATGTCCGCATGGGTTTCCTCTGGGTTCTCCAGGTCCGTCCTTCCTCCCAAGAATGTGCCAGAAGGTAGAAGTTCTACTTTAAATTTTCCTTTGTGTGTGTATGTGTGTGTGCATTGTGCCTTGTGATGGAGTCCCATCCATGGTGTATTCCCACCTCATGCAGCTCATGCCTCATGAGTGTTCCTGGGATATGAGTGAATGAGCTTATATTGTGACAGCTAGCTATTAGTATTCATCACCCACAGACTCGAGAGAGAGCTATCGATCTGTCAATGCTTTCAGTGTCCGGGCCGGGTGAGGTTTCCTGCGCCGAGGAATTCCATCAATACCTATAAGTTTCAGATTTGCAACCATACTCCACCCAGAATCCCAAGAGATTTGCTGCACATTGCCCAGTGGGTCATGGGAATAATGCTGTTAGATCGTGGGTCAGCATTGGTCGAGATTTTGTCTTGATTATTGAAAACACTCTAGTATTTTAGCATTCAGCTTCTAAGTATGGTTAGGGTTATTATGATGCAAGCTAACATTTGAGAGATTAGGAATAAAGCTTAGCTAATACTTTGGTTCCTTGCTGAAAAGAGGGACTAATTTACCATCAGAAACTAAGATCATTTTGTCATTTGAGGCTGATGCCTATTTCTTCTGTAGACGTTTCTGCAGACTTTAAAAAAAAAAAAATTCATACTTTAAGTAAATATGAGTTTCTAGAGTATTTATCTGTCCATCCATCCATTCATCTTATCCTACATAGAGTCACGGGGACCCTGGAGCCTAAACCAGGGTACACTGGGCACGAGGCAGGGGACCAATCGCAGGACATCTAGAGTATTTATTTAGATGTGTCATTTTGTGCAGTTTTACTTAAGTATTTTTAGCACACCTGGTTCTAAACCACGACTATTCCTTCACCTGCTACCCTGTGAAGACATGGATAAAGGCCAGAATTGCATCTCTTCCTTGGATATCCATCTTCTAAAATTCTGATAATGTGCCCTAATTTGCTTATCAATCTTTCTTTTTTGCTGTCTCTCTCTCTCTCTCTCTCTCTCTCTCTCTCTCTCTCTCTTTCTCTCTGTTCCTCTCTCCCATGTACTGGTGCCTCACAGTTACAAAATGTGTAGTTGATTTTACCCATTAGATAACTCTTCTCCTTGGCAATCTATCTCATTCATTCCCATGCAGAGCGAGACCTGAAAGGGGATTTGGGTCCTGGGAGAGCAAGCAGGTGTGAAAATACAGTGTTGTGTTCATTTGTATGATGGATTACCGTGAGGCCTGCTAAGCCACAAAGGCTTGAGGAGATGGAGCTAAAGTATGTTTTCATGAGGACTTCTTCTCTCTTATTCATATGGATGTGGTTTGGGGTTGAACTCTCTTGTGAACGGGGAACTGCAGGATATCACAGCTACTGTTCTAAATTTATTTGAGTCGAAAGTCTGCTGGCCATGATGGTACGGCTACAGAATCGTTTTTTTTTTTTTTTTTTTGTCAGTTTTCGGATGACTCGGATCCTTCAAGAACATTTTAACAATAAATACAGAAACACCACCTCTTTCTGCGTCCTTTGTATGTGTACGTTTAACTGTGTAGGGGTCTTCTCATTTTCTATGCTGTAATGTCTTATGTATTAGAGTTCAACATTCTCTCATTGCCTTTTTCCTATGATCAAATCCAGTCAAATCAGTGGCAGAATAAAGTCTTATTGCTTTGACAGGTAAAAGATGGCTACCAGAACATTTCCTCTTTTAGCATGAGGAGGTTGTGTTCATCTATCTATTCCTGGTTACTGTCTTTGTTGTGTTTTTTTTTTTTTTTTCGAGCCACTTTGCACTGTGAATGTTAATGTTTCACTTAGCAGGCAAAAGCCACACTCATGTATATGGATGATTGGTCCTAATTATGTGTCTAAACTAACTGTCTACGCTCTTTAGCCAGCAATATTGCCCTTCTCCAAGTCTCAAACTTGCAGGACCCCGTGTGACATAATTACGTTTCGTCCATGTTAATTCTCCGGTTTAATGATGCGTTGAGAGCTATTTCTTTAGCATGGGTAAAGCAGGTTGGCCTTCTTTGACTTGAACAATTGTACCATTTGTGGTTTGACTGACTGCTTCATCACTAGTTTGCTTAACATCCACATGTAGTAAGGTTAACTGTATTGTTACTGGCTGGAAATGTAGTCTTGCTGCAGCACTTGTATTACTGCTGGCTCTTTTAAAGGCTTTATTGCTGTGGATAGAGACATTAGCGAAAGGATTCGTTAAGAAATAAAACCAAACATTAATAAATTAATGTAAAAGAAAATAAAATAAATTATGGCAAAGTTTATTTGGTGCTGTGATAGCAACAAAACGTAAATGGTAAATTGCACACTTATATAGCGCTTTTATCCAAAGCGCTTTACACTGTGTCTCATTCACCCATTCACACACCAATGGTAGCAGAGCTGACATGCAAGGTGCTGGCTTGCCATCAGGAGCAACTTGGGGTTCAGTGTCTTGCCCAAGGACACTTCGGTATGTGGAGTCACATGGCCGGGAATCAAACTGCCAACCCTACGATTAGTGGACAACCCGCTATACTACCTGCGCCACAACCACCCACATATTGGGGGATCACATTTAAGAGTGTAAGCTCCACTCTTAAATGTCTCTTGAGCTAGCTTGTTAGTATAATGTGTATCTAGAGGTCTTGCTGTTTAGTCTGCATATAAAGCTGGCTTTGGATGTTTAGTTTGTGTCTAAAACTTTCTTTAGACGTTTAGTCTGTGTCTGGACTTCGCTTTAGATATTTAATTTGTGTTTAGAACTAGCTTTGACTGGTTAGTGTTTGTCTAGAACTGACTTTGGATGTTTATTCGGTGTCCAAAACTTGTTTCAGACGTTTAGTCTGTGTCTAAAACTAACTTTGGGTATTTAGTTTGTGTCTAGAACTAGAGTAGCTTTGGAGCTTCAAAGTTACAGCTTTATCACTGGCGGTTACAAATCATTAAACACTGGAGAGTCCTGATAAAAATGCTAAATAAACATCTCCTCACAGAAAAAGTTTTATATGAATGTTTACACACTTTTTCTAATCCGTTTACCTGGAACATTGACCATACAATTCCCTGTGCTAGTTGGTACTTTATAAACCTCAATATAAAGTATATAAACCTATGACTTGCATTACAGTCGGCACTACTGGCAGCTGTTAACAGGAAATTAATGATCACCTAGTAACCAATCAGAATAGAGAATTCAACAGTGATGAGGTACAAATCTTTTTCATTTATTGTTTATGCCAAAATGTAACGTTAAAATATGTAATCATCATCCATTTATAAAGCACCTGCTCACCTGCATATTCTATTATTATTACCATAAGAATGATTTGAATTATTCTAATTATTCTAATTATTATGTAGGATTTTTTTGTAGTTATATTAATCTGGAATATTGTCCTGTTTATTTCTTTTTTGTTGTTGTTGTTTTAATTATTATTCACAATGGAGTTTTATCGCCTATTTGTCCATTTGTTCAGTCTGAATCAAAGAGCTACTGTATGAATACTTTTTGTTGGCTTTTATTTGATCTGAATTTTCGCAATGTACAAATCCAAATAGCCAAAAAAAAAAAAAACACCAGCAACAACAGAAACATTTGCTTTGCGAGAGGCGTGTGGGACGTGGCAGCTCCGGAAACAATGCGTTCACTGGGACGAAATCTGGCAACAGAAAATATAAGCAAACTTGGTGTAAGTTCACATAGAAATCATGGAAATCAACCAAATGTTAAGAACACAGAGTCGGTGCTTTAAATAAAAAAATACATAGAGGTTTTTTGAACTTTCTCCAACATTTCTTTTCAGTGTTCTTCACAGACATACTTTGTATTTCTTCAGAACGACAGCTCTGTCATCATTTTGCCATTGTACCTGTCAGTTCAGCAGCTGGTGTATCGATATTAACGTTCACAAGCGTGTTTTGTCCAACTCCTACAGTTGGGTGTAATCAGGGTTGTTCTCAACCACATTAAAAGCTGATGATGCGGTTGTTTTTGTTCTGCACGTGAGTGTGATTACTGCATTCTTAGTGTACCTGACTACACTACATCTAACTCAGCTACATTCTAGGGCGTCTGTGGCTCAGGTGGTAGAGCTGGTTGTCCACTAATCGTAGGGTTGGCGGTTCGATTCCCAACCTGGATGACTCCACATCCCGAAGTGTCCTTGGGCAAGACACTGAACCCGGAGTTTCTCTCGATGGCAAGTTAGCACCTTGCATGGCAGCTCTGCTACCATTGGTGTGTGAATGGGTGAATGAGACACCGTGTAAAGTGCTTTGGATAAAAGTGCTATCTATATAAGTGTGCCATTTACCATCTGTTTGTTACCGCTTTACCTTATTTTTACATCCTATCTGTATCCTATCTTTGGTTTTCGAGCCACGTTACGCTGTGAATGTTAATGTTTCACTTAGCAGGCTAAAGCCACACTCTCGTGTATATGGATGATTGATTCTAATTATGTGTCTAAACTAACTGTCTACGCTCTTTAGCCAGCAATATTGCCCTTCTCCAAGTCTCAAACTTGCAGGACCTCGTGTGACATAATTAAGTTCCGTCCAAGTTAATTCTCCACCCGGTTTAATGATGCATTGAGAGCTATTTCTTTAGCTCTATTACCAGTGGGGTAAAGCGGTCCCATAGGGAATGGAGTTGAGAGTGCATTAAAGCTTTGAACTTACCTGTTATAATTGTATTACCTGCGTGCGATTGGATTATATTTGAAAAATTAGGTTTAATTTTTTCGTGTCTAAACAAATGCTTATTATTGTTTTTCTTACTAGAAGCACATTAGACATTCTGACTTTGAACACACTACTCATAATTAGATAGATGACATCTTTCATTGCTGTTGATTTTCTCTCATTTACTTGAAGCTTCTGTGAGATAAAGTTTCTTTCATCCAGTTCTTGGGTGCCAATTTAAAGGATGCTAGGTTTTATCAGTAAGTTTTGGATTGTGCTTTGTCTCGAAAACGCACAGATAACACTAGCTCATTAACGACATCGCGCAAAAGCATGAAAATGACTTGGATCCTCAAACAGTTCCACCAATAATGATAAAGTGAACAAGCACAGTGAAGGTTATCTGTTGAAATTAGATGGAAGGTGTTGATAAGCATTTGCAACTGTAATGGCATCGGTATCTTTTACTGCTGACTAAAAATCTGGCAAAATTAATTTGGTATTGTCGTAGCAACACGGCAATTTAGTAAACGAGTTCAATGTGACTCATAAATGTCTCTGGAGCTGACTTATGTAGGATAATGTGTCTAATGTAATGAGACAGATCTTGATGTTTAGTCTGCATAAAGAGCTGGGCCTGGATGTTTAGTCTGTGTTTACTTCTACAGCAGCTTTTGATGTTTAGTCTGTGTCTAGAACTAGATGTTTAGTCTGTCTCAAACTAGTTTTAGATGTTAAGTCTTTGTGTAGAACTAGATTTAGATGGTTGTGTCTATAACTAGCTTTAGATGTTGAGTCTGTGTTGCAAACTACCTTTAGATGTTTTGACTTTGAGCTAGCTTTAGGTGTTTAGTCTGTGTATAGAACTAGCTTTATATGTTTAGACTTTGAATTAGCTTTAGATGTTTAGTCTAGAACTAGCTTTATATGTTTTGTCTGTGTCTAGAACTAGCGTTAGATGTTTAGACTTTGAACTAGCTTTAGATGTTTAGTCTGGGTCTAGAACTAGCTTTAGGTGTTTAGTCTGTGTCTAGAACTAGCTTTAGGTGTTTAGTCTGTGTCTAGAACTAGCTTTAGATGTTTAGACTTTGAACTAGCTTTAGATGTTTAGACTTTGAACTAGCTTTAGATGCTTAGTCTGTGTATAGAACTAGCTTTAGATGTTTAGTCTGTGTCTAGAACTAGCGTTAGATGTTTAGACTTTGAACTAGCTTAAGATGCTTAGTCTGTGTATAGAACTAGCTGTAGATGCTTAGTCTGTGTATAGAACTAGCTTTAGATGTTTAGTCTGTGTCTAGAACTAGCTTTAGGTGTTTAGTCTGTGTCTAGAACTAGCTTTAGATGTTTAGTCTGTGTCTCAAACTAGCTTTAGATGTTTAGACTTTGAACTAGCTTAAGATGCTTAGTCTGTGTATAGAACTAGCTGTAGATGCTTAGTCTGTGTATAGAACTAGCTTTAGATGTTTAGTCTGTGTCTAGAACTAGCTTTAGGTGTTTAGTCTGTGTCTAGAACTAGCTTTAGATGTTTAGTCTGTGTCTCAAACTAGCTTTAGATGTTTAGACTTTGAACTAGCTTAAGATGCTTAGTCTGTGTATAGAACTAGCTGTAGATGCTTAGTCTGTGTATAGAACTAGCTTTAGATGTTTAGTCTGTGTCTAGAACTAGCTTTAGGTGTTTAATCTGTGTCTAGAACTAGCTTTAGATGTTTAGTATGTGTCTAGAACTAGCTTTAGATGTTTAGACTGTGAACTAGCTTTAGATGTTTAGACTTTGAACTAGCTTAAGATGTTTATTCTTTGTCTAGAACTAGCTTTAGATGTTTAGTCTGTGTCTAGAACTAGCTTTAGTTGTTTAGACTTTGAACTAGCTTAAGATGTTTAGTCTGTGTCTAGAACTAGCTTTAGATGTTTAGACTTTGAACTAGCTTTAGATGTTTAGACTTTGAACTAGCTTTAGATGTTTAGACTTTGAACTAGCTTTAGATGCTTAGTCTGTGTCTTAAACTAGCTTTAGGTGTTTAGACTTTGAACTAGCTTAAGATGCTTAGTCCATGTATAGAACTAGCTGTAGATGCTTAGTCTGTGTCTAGAACTAGCTTTAGGTGTTTAGTCTGTGTCTAGAACTAGCTTTAGATGTTTAGTATGTGTCTAGAACTAGCTTTAGATGTTTAGTCTGTGTCTAGAACTAGCTTTAGATGTTTAGACTATGAACTAGCTTAAGATGTTTAGTCTGTGTCTAGAACTAGCTTTAGATGTTTAGACTGTGAACTAGCTTTAGATGTTTAGACTTTGAACTAGCTTTAGATGTTTAGACTTTGAACTAGCTTAAGATGTTTATTCTTTGTCTAGAACTAGCTTTAGATGTTTAGTCTGTGTCTAGAACTAGCTTTAGATGTTTAGACTTTGAACTAGCTTAAGATGTTTAGTCTGTGTCTAGAACTAGCTTTAGATGTTTAGACTTTGAACTAGCTTTAGATGTTTAGTCTAGAACTAGCTTTAGATGTTTAGTCTATGTATAGAACTAGCTGTAGATGCTTAGTCTTTACCTATATTTATTCTCTGTCTGGAGTTGGCGCTGAACTATCTATGGGTCTAGGACATGTTCTCTGTCAGAATCTGTCCTAGCAGCAAGAGGCATCCCAAAATGCAATGTAATAAAATGTAATGCTTCAACTACAGTGAACAAGTTGTATGCAGAGCCTATATTCCTTCTGAAGATGACAAGTCCATAATTTCAGATTTATATTCCGAAGCACCACATCAATTTGTTTAGAGATATATACAAGATAGTGATGGTTTCACCTCCTTTCAGATTTTGGTGTCAGCAAGGTGTCAGAGCGAGTCTTCAGTAAAAAGGATTATCAATCTGCTGATTTCTACTTTCCACTCGTCTTGGCCTGTGAGGTTATTATGCATTCCTGCACTCGGTGCAAAAACACGGCCGCTCAGGTGTTACTTTAATCTAAACCTATCAGAGTCTTTCCATAAAAGCACAGTTGCTAATTTGACCTTGGCTGTCTTCTCCTTTCTGTTTTGCAGGGTGAAACTACGCATGAAGCATGGAGTCTCACATTAACCTTCAGTGCAACATGACGTTCAACAAGAGGCTCATTCAAGTCTCACACTCACACACACACATACACACACACACACACACACACACACACACTTTCAGTCCATACAGGGCCATTTGGTGTTGCTGATACCTGTGTAGCTTCTATTGCTTAAAATCAAAAAGTAGCATTTAACATTTGTTATGTAGTAAAACAAAATGGATTTTGCACATTGACAAAGAGAGCAAATGCTGTTTGCCTTGTCCCCAGTTATAGATTGATCTTAAATATCAAACCCTGCATCACTCAATGATTTCTGTCTGCTTTTATTTCTGATAACAGTTTTAAATTCTCGTTTTATAATCTGACTGTTTTACCGATGTTTTTTTTAATTTTTTATACAGCATGAATAGAAATAACCTCAGACGTTCTAGTAACCTAAGCCTCATTTCGACAGCATCAGTCGCAAAGACTCGAGAATCACTGAGCATGGTTTGGAATTATATACAGTCGGCTAAACCGCTTGAAGATCTGCTTGATGGCCATTGGCTCTGACAAGCTTCCAGCTCCACTACTGACACCAGCATGCAGAGCTTTGCCTCATGTTCTAACTCACAACTAATGGAATGTGAAGAGCTTAAGAGCAGAACCGGCAAGGAAGCTGCCACCAGTGTGTCCAGTGTAGTCAGCCTCTCTTTCTTTCCCTCGTCTTCTCCACCAGCACACCAGCTCGGACTAATTAAGGCTTGCCCATGAACCAACATGTACCTGTCAGCATGTAGCTGTTTCTACAAACTCAATGACTTTGGGGAGAAATTAGTGTGAATTCCAGCTAAGCTTGAACAAATTGCAAAGTGGTCCACGAGACACACCCAGGTTTCTCTTTGTCCTGACAGTATTATGTTGAGAAATGTTTTTAGTGATTACACAGAGAACTGTCATACTGTTGGAGGGAATCTCTTATGAATCTTGAATGCTGTTTTCATATGGTTCTTGATACTTAGAACACGTTCAGTGCCAAATAAATTGATCGAGTGTTTTGGGATTAATTGTGCCAGTCAGTTATTATGAACATGCTTTAAATAATAAAAAGATTTGTCATTAAAATCTCGTCCACTATTGTGATCAACTTATAACTATGTAGTCTAAATTGTTTTTTTTTTTACATATGCTCAAATCCACTGTATTCTCTTTAACGGTTCAGTAGAGACACGAGGCAGCACGGTTTGTATCCCAGCTCTCAAAACAATTATGTCTCCTTAAATACCAGTTCTATCGCCAGCGGCCATCCCTGAGGCTCGGACGATCACTTAAAGTTTAATGACGCCAGTTTCAGGGAAGCCTTTATTTCCCTTCCACTTGTGTTTGTCCCATGATTTGCTAAAATTTAACATCCAGTAAGTGCACTGGGATTAATAAAAAGGAAACAGCAGATTTTAACCACTTCAGTAAGTCAAAGTCTAGTTCTGAACATTTAATTCACGTCTAGACCAGGTTGTAGCCAGGTCTTTCCAGCTAATTTTGGATATTTTCTTTGGGTCTAGATACGTTTTTGTATAATTGTCTGGTAACTAGAGCTGACTTTTACTTTGGGTCTAGATATTACAACTTTTTATGCTTTTTAACCATTTATAGCTACATTTAATATTGTGGAACATCCATGAAGCAAGTTATCACATTATACAGTAGTGGTTATAAACAGCACCAGCTTCTTTATTTTTTCTCTCTCATGAAGTTAATAACAAAAAATAAATAAAAAATAAACAGCACAGCTTGTCATGCTACAGGGAAACCAGACATGTTATCTGTCCTGAAGAGTTTCTTGTGGAGACTCCTTCCATAAATGTTAAATAAACATCTAGTTACAGAAAGCTTCAACATACCAATGATATTACTGTATATATATTTTTAAAAAAGAAAATGAAAAAATAAAAATCTGTCTTAGATTATGCAAAATACCTGCCATACAACCTCCATGTGAATGAGTTGTTACTATAGAAAACATAACATAGTAATTTAAATCAATCATTTGTATTATGGCCCAAATTCATCACCATCTAACCAATCAGAATTGAGAATTTAACAGTACTATGGTATAAAAATATCTCTTCCAACTTCTATCATGACCTTCAACATGATCAGCCACCTGAGATTCATTATTTTCCACTTTTTACAACTAAACAGTTGCAGACCTGAAGTGACACTAAAAGGCACTAGACTATCAGAGTCTGAGGCACATGCTACCTCCTGGCTCACAGCATTGATGTTTTCTAAAAAGAAACGTCTCCTCCTGCCAGAACAAAGAATGAACATTCCTCCCATTTTCCTGTCCTAAGGGTAGAAGTGTGCATTTTGTATGGAAAGACCAGGCGATCAATAAAACAAGCTTTGCTAAGCACGGGACAGAGCGACTATCTGTAAACGTGGCACATGCTTTATGAAATGCAATATCTTCAATTATGGATGGAGAGCTGGTGGCCATGGAAAGACTTTAGGGTTTAGTTCACCATAAGGGCAAAGGAAAATTTAACGGGAGAAAATGTAAAAATCAGATTCTCAACCCAGCTTTGCCTCTTTTACTGCTTCAGATGTTTGCATGCAGGAATCACAATGTATTTTGGAGCATTGTTTGTTTATTTATATATATATATATATATATATATATATATATATATATATAGGGGGCGCATGGTGGCTTAGTGGTTAACACATTCGCCTCACACCTCCAGGGTCCAGGGCTTGAGTCCTGCCGAGGTTCTCCCTGTGTGTCGGGGGTTTCCTCTGGTTTCCTCCCCCAGTCCAAAGACATGCATGGTAGGCTGATTGGCTAAAGTGTCCGTAGTGTATGAATGGGTGTGTGAGTGTTTGTGCCCTGCAATGGACTGGCACCCTGTCCAGGGTGTACCCCGCCTTGTGCCCGATGCCTCCTTGGATAGGCTCCAGGCTCCCCATGACCCTGAAAAAAGAGTAAGCGGTAGAGGATGGATGCATGGATGTATATATATATATATATATTAACATAAATATCAGAATCTTGAACTTGCAAAATGCAGTGTGATTGGATTCTATTATTATTTCATACAAAGCAAGGCTTAAGGTACGAACACTAAGCCCACCTCTTCTCTGACCACAACCTTCATAGCTCTGCATTTTTAATTTTAAAATGTAATATTTAACTACAGTTGGCTTACACAGTAGTGTTAGTGTTCCAATTAAAATCTCATTTGTGACTGTTCTATCAGAATCACCACATGAATCAGATCACATGAATTAGCACACAATCTTATTACTGTATGTAAAATAAGGGTCAAATTGCTATATGGTAGTCATCAGAGTCGCAGAGGCCATAAAATATAGCCTACACGCTTTAATTATACGAGCAGCGGCTGAATAATCATTATTAAAATATTGAAATAATAGGGTTATTGCAAGTAGCAACTTATGAAACTGCATATTTGACAGTTCTTGCAAACTCGGCAGTTGCGAAAGCTGAAGGCAAAACTTGCAGATGCGTGCCATTTATATACCTAAATGAAGGATTGTGTTTGCACTAACAATGTCAACATTTACGCTCTGACAATTAACTGAGCTCGGCATTCCAAAAGGTTATTCGCTAAATGAATTAATGGAATAAACCGAGCAGAAAATGAAGAGGTGGCCGATACACTCAGCACTTCGGTATGCAATCGGACTGAAAATAAATAAATAAGTCATTTCTACATGCATGAAAGGGTTAAGGTTTTAATGCTCCACATATCTGAGTATGTACTGTATATACACTGTATGGCCAAAAGTATGTGGACACCCGAAAATCACACCTATATGTACTTTTTATACATCCTGATTTATTCCCCGTTTGCTGTTTTAAGAACCTCCACTCTTCTGGGAAGGCTTTCCTCTAGATTTCCACTTTGGAACGTGGCTGTGGGGATTTGTGTTCATTCAGCTACAATGGAGGACCGGGGCGCAGTCTGCATTCCGGTTCATCTCGAAGGTGCTCAGTGGGTTGAGGTCAGGGTTCTGTGCAGAACACTCAAGTTCTTCCACTCCAACCCCGACATGCCATGTCTTCATAGAGCTCGCTTTGTGTACAGGGGTATTGTCATGCTGGAACAGGTTTGCGCCTGTTAGTTCCAGTGAAGGGAAATTGTATTACTACAGCATACAAAGACATTCTATACAATGAAGTGATTTTAACTTTGTAACAGCAGTGTTGGAAAGAACCACGTATAACCTTCTGATCAAAAGTCCAATGTCTTAACCACTGAGCTACCACCACCACCCTATAATACACACATCGAAGCCTGGGTACCTAGCATAACATGACTAGCTTGACCCTATGTCTGCCTACTGGTTCTGATCATTACCCTTTGGTTTGTCTAATAAAACTGTACACCTGCTTCAAAAACTCCTGACATCAAGTTTGTATAGCTAATTGTACTCATATTAATTAGAAAAGCTGTTAAAATTATAAAAGCTGAAACCACTGCAAAATATTTAGCAACCCCTGCTCTAGGAATATTGAATTACTGTGCACTTTTTCCTCACTCATTCGCAACAGAAGTTTGTTGTGAGCTTTAATACGGCCTGACACGACAAACCTACTGCTGTATCGCTATTTTCAGCTTTCAGATATTATATTGCTGATTTCATCTGTTTAAACATTTACTAAATGGTTACTGCCCTCGTTTTTACTTCAGGCTCATTATTTAGCCGACGTTTTATGGGCAGGTCATGACTGCAATGGAAAAGTAATATAAACTAATATGAATTGTAAAACACAGCCCATGGTGTCATATACTGTAGCACAGGACTGAATACAAAGCATAAAAGCAAACTAAGATGAAAAGTGTCCACTGGATTGTTCTTTCGGATTTTATTGTGATTCAGTAGGGGTGGAGCAGGCCAGTCTTCATTAAAGCTTTCCGCTCCGGAGCTCCTCCGACTGGTCCGTGCCGACCCAAGGCTATTTCACTCCCTCTGCTCCCTGTGCGCACTGTGATTAGTGCTGTTTACAACAAGAGGGAAACAATAACACCGGCTTTGTGGCAAGAGGTGCTGTGGAGATAAGTCATCTTTAATTCCGTGGGGTTCTCGTCGCACTGTAGAATTGTTAAACTGGATATAAGACTGCACATGCACTTTGAATGGAAGAACTTTGGCAAAATTTGACTTGTGTTTCCTTTAATCATATAAGCTGCATGCTAAAATTAACATTTAGTTTGGCAGATACTTTTATTCATATAAAAGTATTATACTGCACATCGTCCATCCATCCATCCATCTTCAACCGCTTACTCCTTTTCAGGGTCACAGGGAACCTGGAGCCTATCCCAGGAAGCATCGGGCACAAGGCCGGGTACACCCTGGACAGGGTGCCAGTCCATCGCAGGGCACAATTCAATTCAATTCAATTCAATTTTATTTGTATAGCGCTTTTTACAATAGACATTGTCACAAAGCAGCTTTACAGGATTATAAACACAGTACACACACAGTAAAAATGAGTAATTATCCCAAACTGAGAAAGACACTGAGTGGCGACAATGGCAAGGAAAAACTCCCAAAGATGTTTAAGAGGAAGAAACCTAGAGAGGAACCAGACTCAGAAGAGAACCCATCCTCATCTGGGTAACAACAGACATTCTTAAAGAGATAATTATTGGTTTAAATGTAATCTGTTTGGCTCAGAG
>JAFFST010050921.1:3589-17590 GCA_022414735.1 Noturus placidus | reverse complement strand
CATACACACACACACACACACACACACACACACACACACACACACACACACACACACACACACAATCAGCGTCCCCCAGTTACTAGTATTCCGGATTCATTAGGGTACTGTGGCTTCCTTCCCCTCTTCCTCTCTTCATTTTCATCAAAACATTGCAGATGAGGTCCTGAGCCCAATTAATCACAGTGCCGTGCTTCCTCACACACACACACGCACACACACACACACACACACACACACACACACACACGTGCGTGCGCGTGCGTAAGCGTTAATCAATCAGCTCACCACGCATGCTAACGCCCCTTCACCAAGCCTGGCAGCTCTGTCAGCCAACATCAACACACACACACACACACATGCAAAAATATATACTGACACGCACACACACAGACACGCACATAAACGTGGGCACCCACCATCATGCTTTAGCACTACCTCATGTGTCATGTGCTGAAACTTCCAAACCCTTTCTCTCACACAGTCCATGGGTCTCTAATATTGACTATATAGTTGTGAGTTCAAATCTAGGGGATTATAATGAACTGACATTTACCGAGATTTCACACCAGATTACTAAAAACTTTGCAAACATGGTGATCACCGAACACGATACGACACTACAGATTGGGCCAAGCATAATGCAGCTCGTGCAATGCTTCCATCTGCTCTTGGACTCCAAAATGAACAAAGACGAACATGAGAGACAAAGACAGAGAAAAAGAAAGAGAAGCTGAGAGGCAAAGACAAAGGGAAAGAGGAAAGAAAGGAAGAGCAAGCCAGAAAAAAAAATAGGAGACATCAGCACACTGGTGTTTCCCATTTCTGGTGCAACGTCAGCAACAAGCTCGATTTACCTCCCTATTTACCTCGTAAAGATAATTTCCTTAGATTAACCAAATGTCCAAAAGACTAATGCTACATAGCTTGCTACTTATTTAACATGAAGTAAAATATCCTGTAAATAACCAGTATTTACCATCAGCTTGAATCTGACTTTGCTGTCTAGACGATTTATGTCGATGCTAGTCTAACCTGGCATTAAAACAAACTAAATTTAATGATAATGAGTCTTTAATGGTCATAAATACAGTAGAGTACAGTGAAACTGTTATCTTCACATACCCCAGCTTGTCAGGAAGCTGGGATCAGACATGATTTAAAAAAAAAAGACCCTGGAACAGAGAAAGTTAAGGGCCTTGCTCAAGGGCCCAACAGTGGCAGCTTGACAGTGCTGGGGCTTGAACCCCTGACCTTCTGATCAGTAACCCAGAGCCTTAACTGTAAAGCCACCACTGCCGACTGCTTTAGCTAAGGTTAATGTTAGCAAATTAGCTAAATTTGCCTCAACATGCCTTTTTTTTTAATTAAATGGAGTTCATGCCTTCTTAGGTGCTCATCCTAGGTTCCACATTCATCAACAGGGCTATTTCAATTCTAGAGTATTTGAAAGTCACTAGAGATCAGCAGTTTCTTTTTAAAAATTATTTAAACCAACCTCTCTGGCACCAACAACCATTCCACAGCCACCAAGATCACATTTCTCTCCCTATCTGATTGAGCTCTTGACTTGTACTGCTCTCACATGACTGGCTGATTGGATAATTGCATGAATAAGTTGCATGAATTAATGAGTTCCTTATAAAGAGGCTGGAGTATAACATGTACAAGATGTTGTTTTATTTAGAAATAAAGAAGTGGTCAATTCATCAGGCAGAGCATTGAATTGGATAATGTTGGGCTTTTGTGTGTCTCATAGACGTCTCACACTTCCTCCCGTACTGTACGATTAGACCATGAAAAACCATGCGGAATAAAACTGCCCATTTTTGAGAGACATGGTGTCATTTCTGTTCAGCTTTGTGCCGAATGCATGTGACAGTGCTCTTAACATGACGGCTGTTCTCCCATAAAGCTACTGCTGTGAGAGAGAGAGAGAGAGAGAGAGAGAGAGTGGAGAGGAGAGAAATGGTGTGAGTATAGAGTGCAGTGAAGCTCTCTGTATCTCATTCAAGTGCTCCCTAAAACCTCCTCAAAATGGATCCAATTACGGAGCAGGCCTCGCAGTGGTGCTTGTAGTAGTCAATGCAATTGTGTAACCCTAATTTTCTCTGCCGCCGGTGCACTGACGCCTGACACAGTCCTGTCAGCAGTGCTAAGTCTCGTCTCTCTGCTCTGACGCTGAAATGAGATCTCTCCTCTTAGCTGCCCTAATGCGCAAAGTCTAAATTTCAAAAAGAATACGAGAGTCAGAAAAAAAAAATCATGGGCTGCTAGAGAAACCCATCAACGCTTTAGCACATCTGCTGCCATTCTGTGTTTGCTACCAATTCAGAGACACTGTATCAAGAATGTGACCCAAAAATAAACCAATGAGTTCCTGAATACCTGAATTAAACACTTTGTATGTCTCAAGTGTTCTGCTTTCTGTTTGGATGTGTCTTTACTCCTCTGATTGTGTAATATTACTTCTCTCTCACCAGAGTGAATCTATAATTCTACGCTGTCTTTCATAAAGTCAACTAGACTCTGTTTATTATTTCTTTTCAACATACTTGTATTATTATTTCCAAAGGAGTTGTAATAGGTTTTAACTAGGTTTCTGATTTCCCTAGCCTTTATTGGTTTTGCTGGTAAAACTTTACAATAACAGTACATGAATAACCATGCATTAATACCTGAATTAATACTTACATAAATATGAGTTAACGATGAGTTAAAGCATGTACTAATCACGAACGGATGAAGTGCTAAGCTTAACTGCGGCGTGAGTCTTAGTGAGCCAGGTGATGTGGTGGTCATGAATTCATAAGACTCATGTCATAGTTAAGTTTATCTCTTGATTAGGTTGTGATTAGTATATGCCTTTAATTCATCATTAGTTCATATGTTAGTAAGTATTAATTCAGGTATTAGTGCGTGTTTATTCATGTACTGTTATTGTAAAGTTTTACCAGAAAAACCAATAAAGGCTAGGGAAATCAGAAACCGCTGAAATGGTTCAACTAATCCATGTCCTTAGTCTGCTTGTCTTCAGCAAACTGTTTGTGGGATTTCTTGTGCATCATCTTTAGAAGAGGTTTCCTTCTGGGACGACAGCCATGCAGACCAATTTGATGCAGTGTGTGGTGTATGGTCTGAGCACTGACAGGCTGACCCCCCACCCCTTCAACCTCTGCAGCAATGCTGACAGCACTCATATGTCTATTTCCCAAACACAACGTCTGGATATAACGCTGAGCACTTGCACTCAACTTCTTTGTTTGGACATGGCGAGGCCTGTTCTGAGTGGAACCTGTTCTGTTAAACCGCTGTATGGTCTTGGCCACCGTGCTGCAGCTCAGTGTCAGGGTCTTGGCAATCTTCTTATAGCCTAGGCCATCTTTATGTAGAGCAACAATTCTTTTTTTTCAGATCCTTAGAGAGTTCTTTGCCATGAGGTGCCATGTTGAACTTCCAGTGACCAGTATGAGGGAGTGTGAGAGCTATGACACCAAATTTAACACACCTGCTCCCCATTCACACCTGAGACCTTGTAACACTGACAAGTCACATGACACCTGGAGGGAAAATGACTAATTGGGCCCAATTTGGACATTTTCACGTAGGGGTGTACTCACTTTTGTTGCCAGCGGTTTAGACATTAATGTCTGTGTGTTGAGTTATTTTGAGGGGACAGTAAATTTACACTGTTACACAAGCTGTACACTCACTACTTTACATTGTAGCAAAGTGTCATTTCTTCAGTGTTGTACATGAAAAGATATCATCACATATTTACAAAAGTGTGAGAGGTGTACTCACTTTTGTGAAATACTGTATATAATTAAAATATATGAAATTTCAATTCAAATACTTTTGCCAACCTCAAGTGAATTGATACAATTTGTTAGGTTGAATTGTCTAAGGCTCTTTTCATACCATAACATCCATCTCAAGCCATCTGATCACAAGTGGACAGCTAAAACACACAGCTGTTTTGTATGCGTCTCCAGTGACAACTTGTGATCAGATTTCATACACATACTTTTATTACATCAATCTTACACTGTATTCATTTTCAAGCAGAACTGTCCATGTGAATCTCCAGTACCTTTACGGGCTGTTTTTAAACGCCACATTTGTGTGGTCTGCTAATGAAATTGTCATTGATGAAGGAACAGAAGATGAAATGACAAAAAAAAAAAAAAGCTACACAAAGCAGCTGCTTTCATCTCTGCTGTTCTAGCATTACCTTTATCCATTAGCTTAGTGCTGGGGAGCTCTCTAACCTTTCAGCGTTATTTCCAAACAATGCTTATGCACTCTTTTGACTAGGGTAATGACAGCTGATTTGACGTCCAATTCATTGCTGTCTGCGACACATCAAGATGCTTTTGCATTCCTACTACAAATTTCATTCATTTCGATTGTATTTGTATAGCACTTTTAACAATGGACATAAAAAAGCAGCTTTACAGAAATTCAGAAATAAGATTAAAATTGATCCCTACTCCCCTGCGAAGCTCCAGACCATCTTCAGGTGTGACCAGTGATTTTCAGGAGACCGAGGCTCCAAACAGAAGTGGGGCATCATGATGGATCAAAGAGTTCCAAAGGGGGATGGAGGAGTCAGGATCTCTGGTATCTCAGGAGTAACTTATATAGCGCTTTTATCCAAAGCGCTTTTCATTCACACACACACACTCACACTCACATACCAATGGTAGCAGAGCTGCCATACAAGGTGCTAGCTTGCCATCGAGAGCAACTTGGGGTTCAGTAGACACTGTACCAAGGTATGTGGAGTCACATGGGCCGGGAATTGAACCACCAACCCTATGATTAGTGGACAACCCGCTCTACCACCTGCGCCACAACCACCCCCTTTTAGAGAGAAGATGAAGATTACAGGTGACTGTAAGGTTGGCAGTGTTGTTTCAGCTTTCAGTATTGTGTATCGACTTATACTCTTGCTGTTTTGCTACCAGTTTTGGATTGAAAGTGGAATAATGCCATCAGCTCAGTATTTATTTATTTTTTTTCAACTTCTGTTTGATTTTTGGATGAATGCTAATGGATAGATTTGCTCTTGATTACACTTTTGCATTAAAAAAAACAAAAAACAAAAAAAAAAACAAAAAACAATAAAGATACTGACCACATACATCCAGCTGCTTGGGTCCCCATTTGTTACAATGTTGGCCTTTAATCAGTGAAAAATGCACTCGGTGAATCACAGCAGCATGCGCACACAGAACACTCACTGCAAAATGGGGCAGATTAATTAAAAATTGATAACACCACAGAATGGCAGCATGCCTTCTGATTGGTTAGATTTGGTTGGACTTGTTGTGAATCTGTCTTTCCCTTGTCTGGCATTTAGACCGTACATGCTGTCGCAGTTTGGCTCACCTAGCCTCATAAATGCTTTATGGCTTTATTTATGACTACTTATGATACAGTTGGACAATAGCATCTGGCTGATCTGTGTAGGCTTGTAGGTTGCCTGTTCCAAAATAGGCCCTTGCTTCCCATAAAATGGCAAGGGACTCCACAGATTAAATGCATTACCATACACTGTTCAGCTTCTGTTTCTCAGAAAACTACAAGGTTTGCTCTTTGCCATAAAACAACAATAAGAACAAAAACGAACTCAAAAACACACCTTGTCATATTAGGATTTTAAGTACACAGCTATTTTCTGATCAGCAACCTCGTCAAGAAAAAAAAAATATGAAAGGGAAAGACTACGGGTGACTAGAAAATTTACTGCAGATAGCTGCAAATCTCTCGCCTTTGA
The DNA here is from genome assembly GCA_022414735.1 of Noturus placidus. Taxonomy (NCBI): domain Eukaryota; kingdom Metazoa; phylum Chordata; class Actinopteri; order Siluriformes; family Ictaluridae; genus Noturus; species Noturus placidus. The sequence continues at coordinate 11,808 of JAFFST010050921.1, read as the reverse complement.
TCTCCGCAGTCATCAAAGACATGCTCGCTGCAAAATGGAGATGTTCGGGCGCATGTTCAAGCAGTTCATATTCCTCAAGAGAGCGTAAAATAAATCAAATTTTGCATTCTAGTCCCGCTGCGTTTAATGCGATCTGATCGGGTGCCACTAGCGCTCGCATATCAACTTTGATTTCACATAAACTTTGCGTAATCATCAGGTTACCTCTCTTTAATCAAGTCTACCAAGATGCAAAATGATTATGGTGGGCTGTAATCTCACGAACCACTCGATTTCTGCTGCATGTGATTTATTCACATGGTTTATTTGGGTCTCTTAAAGCACGGTTTATTTTTGCCTTATTCCACACTTTAGCTTCCAGCATTAATAAAACAGCAAATCTGCTGAAGGGAATCAGCAAGGAGCAGTTCATGCTGTAAAGCTATAGGCGTGGTGGAAAAGCGATTAGAGACACCAGGTCTGACCGAAAGACAAAGTGCAGCTCCTCGACTCTGTGGATTTCTGAGTTGCAGTGATAGGTGTTGTATCGTGTGTCATAGAATAATTTGGGTGCTGAAAATGTGTAAATATAAAATGTCTCTGATACAAGTGGATGCTGATTGGTGAGAATTAAATCTACATATATGTGAGAAATGTCGAGTGTAATCTTCATGTTTTTCTTTCCACGTGAATAATAAGACTAACTATTAAAGAAAGGATTTTGTTCTTATTGTATTTTTGGATCTTTTGAGTTGAGTATCATTGCCAGGGTGTATTCCCACCTTGTCCCTATTTATTCCCACCTGCACATTCATGCAATTATCCAGTCAGCATCACAATACATAAAATGGTGCAGATACAGGTCAAGAGCTCCAGTGCATGTTCGCATCAAACATAAGAATTAGTGGACAAATGTGATCTCTGTGATTTTGTGGCATGGCTGTTGATGCTGATCTCCCGTGATTTTCGCACAGAACGGTGTCTAGAGTTTACACAGAATGGTGTTAAAAGCAAAACAAATTAAAAATGTTGATGAGAGAGGTCAAGGCTACAGTAACGAAACACTAACCCCTCTTTACAACCACGGTGAGTAGAAAAGCATCTCAGAATGCAGAACACAAACATCTCATGTTGAGGCAGATGTGCTACAACAGCAGAAGACCATATCAGGTACCACTATCTGCCAGGAACAAGAGTCTGAGTCTAAAGTAGGTGCAGAGTCACGAACACTACACAGTTGGAGACTGGAAAAAGACCAGGTGATGTTTTTCCAGCTTTTTAAGTGGTAGATACAGCATTAGGTTCCATGGTATGTGTCTGTCTGTAATGGGTTGGTATCCATTCAGGGTGTCCCTTGCCTCGTGCCCCAAGTCCCTGGGATATGCTCCAGGCTCAGTGTGACCCTGTGTAGGATAAGAGGTACAGAAAATGTATGTATGTATGTATGGATGGTATTGTCTGTGTGTAGCATAGGCCCAATTGTAGGCTGATACAAATCTGTCTAAATTCTAAGTCAAATCATTTTTATTAATGTGAACTGCCTGTTTATTACTTACTTGATTGGTATACTTAATAAACTGCGAACAGTGTGTATGGTCATGTTATGGGTGTGTAAATATTGTGAGTTTATGGGTGAGTAAATAATATTTATGCATGGAGAATGCTGTATTACTCATCCCTGTGATACAGCGTCCATATTTCCTGTAGTCTGAAGCAGACTTTAAACATTTCAAAGTAATCTGTGTCCTAAACGAAAGGGTCGCAAGTTTCACTGCGCGTCTTGACGGTTTGCCGAGCAGAATTAATTTCCTTCCGTCTCTCATGTCAATCTTAATTGCAGCTATGAGTAGCCATGTCTGCCAATCAGTGATATTTTAACGAGAAAAAAAGTCAACGCTTCGAGCTTTACTGTGACAGTGTGAATTGTCGTTTACCACCATGAAGTTCAACAACAGCACAGTTTGTCTGACGCGCCATTCCCTATTGATCCGACCTTAATCTTGCAGATTTATTCAAACAAGGCCTCAAACCGTCACTCCAGGAAATGGGACCCGACTCTTCGCTGTTCATATATGTAGACACTAATTGCTTTTTATGCCTTAGTGGTGGATGATTTTTGGCAGAGAGACATTTAAGAATTGATCTGAATGCTGAGCAATGGTAATGTGAACCCAGTGTACTGCGAGATTGGAGAACTGATGCGCAGAGCGATGATGCTTAAATGGATTGGATCTTGCTTTTCTCTCTCTCTCTCTCTCTCTCTCTCTCTCACTTGTTATGATGGAGTGGCTTGAGCAGTAGCAAGGTGCAGTCTAACCCATGGATTGGGTTCGTTCTATACTGTGCTGTACGTGACATGATTTAATTTTGGATGAGTGTTTTGGTGGTGTATGATTTGGAACAGAGCCAGTTCTACTTCAGTACACTCTAAGTGGTTGTAATTGGTTTTCGCTGTAAACATTTCCAATAACAATAATGTAATACGGGGATGTCACAAAATACGAACACAGCATTTGGACTAAGCAGAATGTGTTCTAAAGAGATACAAGTGCAGATACGAATAGGCGCCATGCAATTCGTGCTTGTTTTATTCCTTTTAGAAAGATTGCCAGAAATATTGTTGAGCCTAGACCATATAAGACAAAATTCACACATGGGGAAGGTTTTAACTTTCATGCTAGGAATTGTATACAGTATGAAGCATGCAGGACAAAGAAAGAGCACGTCTATTAACTTAACCGGCACTCCACGATGCATTTACAGCGTTCAAGTGTCTGGTGATGGCCATGGTGGATTGAATTAAGCTACTAGTTTGTTTATATTTTCGTATATAGAACTAACTAAATTAATTAAAACATATTGTTGGTACTCGAGTAATGTAGCTGAGGTTGAGGAATTGTCCGAGCCAGAATTCACTCAGTTCACTCAGTTTTTTTTCCACCACCGAGTTTCCAGGGAAAGCATGGTCGGGTTCATATTCAGTTGTAATAAATAAATAAATTAGGCCACACTCGCAGGTTTAAATCTGATTGTAATATTATTATTTGGAGCACTAAACAGATACAGACATTGGCATTGTGTTACACCCCTAGTGTAATCATGGCGATTTCCAAAGTAATACTCAATGTAATTTTTTCCGAGTAAATCAGGCACAGGATATTTGATTGACACAAAGCTAACAAGAGTTTGACGGTATTTGGCCTGAGGATGGCTTCGGGCTGACGCTGTCCCTGTCTAAACATTGTGTGCTGAAACATATGACAGCGAGCATTCAGGGATTTTGGTTGGCAAAATAATGTCTTCACTACCTGTCACAGTTTTCCAAGCATAATCTACTGATGGATCTACTACACCATTTTATTAAATGAGTCACATTCAGAATGACACATTTCTAGTAAATGTGTGTGCACTTTTATAACTCCTTTTCTCTGGGTGGTTGGACCATACCATTGTTTCCTTTTGATGCATGCCCCATTTAGAGTACAGTTAATGTAGCTATTATTCTAAAGATTTGTGGCCTATCAGCTTTGGGGTAATGGCCCTCTGGTAGCCTGTGTAATGGCTGTGCATTGTCATGAAATATGAAGTGAGAGGCTCATCATTAATGTATGACTGCCTGCCTTTTGCTCATAATGTTTTCTTTTCCCTGCCACAAAGCACTCGGTGATAACGGCAGACCTAAAGGAATGTTTGGAATGTGTTTAATGGGACGACATGCTTCTTTAGACTCGCAATTAAAAGTATGTGGATTCAAGGATGAAAAGCAAATTAGTCCTCGGCAAATACGCCTATTTTTACTCACTTCTAGAGATGAATTGTTATAGTGCAGACAGACAGGGTATGGCTTTTGGGCTGTTAATATTTTAACTCTAACAGTTGGTTCTTGTGCAAATATGGGTCTTCATATTATGGGTCTTCAAAAAACTCATATAGGCAAATTTGGACATTTTCTGCTGGAAGTATATACTGTAGTTCTGAAAAAAAAGTTCACAATTAGAAATGAGTTCTTGCTAACATCAGTGGAAAAAAAAAACGCTGAGTCATTCACTGACTTCTGTACTGTTTGCTAATTTTTTTATAAGGTAATTTAAGATTTTAAAATGTTGCTGCCCTCTGCACAGAGTGTAAGGAGTCTTCTCTGTTCTGATGGTGATGTGACAGCGCAGGCGCATAGCTGGTTTGCACATGATGTCATGTCATTGCGTTGCTGTGGTGTGAAACGCAGATGGAGGGAAGGATGTGATTTTCTACATATGAAGCACTATCACAAACTCAAAATGCCTGTTTTGTGTTGTTTAGTGTTGCTCAAATCAATCAAACCGAGAAACCCCGAGAAGCTCTTATCGTGTACCAAAAGTTGTTGTTCATAAGGAAGAAAAATGCAAGAAATTAACTGAAAAACACAGGAATAAAGTGGCTTGTAAAACTGCATCTGTGGTCAGAAGGAGCCGGAACGGATAATGATCATGCACTGTAAAACCGGATAAGTTAATTTAACTCAAAAATTTGAGGAAGCTAATTACCTCAACATTTTCAAGTTAGTAAATCAATTTCTTTAAGCCAAATACACTTAAATGTAACAAGTTTGAGTTACATTTTCGTTATATTTAAGTGTATTTGTCTCAAAGAAATTGATTTATCAACTTTATTATTTTTAAGTGTGTGTACAGTGACCATTTTGTCAAAGGTAAGTTAATACAACTTACATATGCTATGTTTATGTAACATTAGCTGTAAAGTTAAAGAAACGTTTTTTTCTTTTATTTGTTTGAGTTTGCTCCCCTGTAAGTGAACACAAAATATGTGACATTAGTAAAGCTAACTCCACAGTCTTTGCAGAGTGCAGTCTTATTGCTATGGTGTTGTCTTTTAGGCTGCCCAGTGCTTTAAACGATGTTGAGTCTGTAGACTGGGCTCCTACAGTTAAATGGTAAATGGCGCACTTATATAGTGCTTTTATCCAAAGCGTTTTACACTGTGTCTCATTCACACACACACACACCAATGGTAGCAGAGTTGCCATGCTAGGTGCTAACTTGCCTTCGGGAGCAACTTGGGGTTCAGTGTCCTGCCCAAGGACACTTTGGCATGTGGAGTCATGTGGGCCGGGAATGGAACCGTCAACCCTATGATTAGTGGAACCCGCTCTACCACCTGATCCAGCTGCCCCAGTTAACCCCGGTTATCAGAAAGGTAAGCCCATGTCAGAAGCATTGCGTAAATGTGAGGAGAGGATGAAGTCCAGAGACGATTGACAGGATGCACAGGCCTTCCTGGATGTCCGTGAGTCAGCTGATAACCCAGAGCAAGAGATACTACATCATCAACAAGGTGAAGTAATTGTATTAATAAGTGTTACAAGTATTATAGTTATATAAGACAGACGGCATTCTGACACCAAATAATGCATGTAAACTTTGAATTAGGCTTATGCAATAGATAATCAAATTCTCTATGAACTCACCAGGGTATATAAATAATACACTGGACCATATAACTCGAACTTTTGTAAAAATATTGACTACTAAGAAGTAGAACTAGACAACTATTAATAATTTGGAGTGTAATTTGAAAACCTCTCCCTACTGCCATATATTGTATGCATATGCAGGATGTCAAGGATGACGTTTTGAGGATGGAAGATGTTCTGAAGCAAACTACAGACCTGGGTGATCTTAGGAGTAAAGCACTGGACACACAGTTTATCCAAGAGTCTTTTCAGAAAAAACAAAGACTTGAGAAACTTTTACACTGGACTCGCCAATTTTTTATTTTTAATCTGGATTGCATGCATCATCAGAATCACGTGACTACAATGAAGCTATTGCAGACATTTTGACAGATGATATCTGATTAAAAACTGAACTGATTAGGCTTTTGTCCATGTCACTATGGCACATAGATCTCCAACGATTTGTTAAAACTGTAAGAAAATATAGCTTAGAGAGAAAATATAGCTCCATATGTGATTTTTTTTTTGCAGACAGAAAGCCAAAGCAAGGTTAGGAAGTAGCCTAAATAAAAACATTTTCACAATTTTTTCGTAAAATATATTAATTCTCTTTTAAAGTACAGATGTTAACATATATTAAATTGGCAGAAAAATTCAATTTGATCAAAACATGATTTCTCATTTTGTCTGATTTCCAGATCGGACTGGTTTTCCCCAGACACATTAATTTTCAGGAAATTATTTATGTAATTTATGAAACATAAATCCCACTATGACATTTGTGTCCTTCTATGAGACACACCCCCAACCCATAATCGCTAACTTAATCAAGGAGAATACACAAGTTAAAATGAATGAGTAAAGATCTCATTACAAGTTTGTCCTTTAACGGTTGTGTGTGTGTGTGTGTGTGTGTGTGTGTGTGTCTGCGTCCGAGCATGTGTATGTCTGTGTGGGACCATGAGGGGCCTGCGTCATTCAGAAGGCAGTGATTAATTGTGCCACATGCAATTAGCCCATCAAATTGAGTGTGTCCTTCTCTCCTGTGACGAGGTGATGTCAGAACTTAATGCTGAGGTATTCGCCTGTTCTATTCCTCAGCAAAGAAAATAACTGACGTGTGAGTAACTCTGAATGTGAGAACACTCTTCTATAGTCTTGATGTGGATGATAATGGTATATATATAGTAGATGTTGCCCGATTTTCCCTGGGAGAGGCTCCAGGTTGCCTGTGACCCTGAAAAGGGGTAAGCAGTAGAAGATGGATGGATGGATGGACAATTGTTTGGAATGTCTTTGTACATCTATAGATTTAAGATTTCCTTTCACTGGAACTAACAGGCCCAAACCTATTCCAGCATGACGATGCCCCTGTGCACAATGCGAGCTCTATGAAAACGTGGATTGCCAAGGTTGGAGAACTTGAGTGTCATGCAGAGAGCCCTGACCTCAACTCGATTGAACACTTTTGGCATGAACTGGAACGTGGACTGCACCCCAGGTTTCCTCGCCTGACATCAGTGCCTTACCTCACTAATGCTCTTGTCGCTGAATGAACACAAATCCCCACAGCCACGCTTCAACATCTAGTGGAAAGGCTTCCCAGAAGCGTGGAGGTTATTATAACAGCAAAGGGGGAGTAAATCTGGACTGAATTGGATTTTATGGTTAGGTATTCACACGCATTTTGGCCATATAGTGTACATAATCATGATATCCATGTTCTTTCTTTTGTTCTCTTTTTCTCATGCCTAAATAAACATTTCTTTTCCTTCCCTATTCTCTTTCTTCTCCGACTACTCCATCTTGTTCCCTCATTTCCCCTCATTTGTTTCTCTTTCTCTGATGAATGCTCAGAATTTTCCATCCGAGTAAAGGGACATTGCTTAGATGAGAGTAGATGAGAGTAGAATAGTAAAATTAATGGAGCTAATAAACTGACTAATGAACAAGCGAAAACCTCTTCCTCTTCAGAAATCCAATGTGCTTTTGGACAGAAATATTGCTTCCTTTACCTTTCCAACTGTTTCCCTTAATTTGATCATTTTAGTATTTTTAATAGCCAATAGCCAATTAACAGATGGATATCTTATCTGGTGCAGGCTAAAACGTGCATGAAAACAGCTATAATTTTGCAACTTATTCTCATGTAATGCCATACGATAGCTGAACATGCTAACGAACCTATTCTGGTTGCATGATCTAATAAATATCACTAATCACTTAGAATGGCCATTTTACTTTCCTGGACTCAGTCACAGGTACAGTATTTGTGACATCTTTTGAATTTAACTTAACACGTTAACAAATTTGTGATGTGCTTAGTGATTTTGGTGCTAATTACAGTAATTGGTTGCTGTTGTATTTTGTTATTCCCATGAGACGATGCCATGAGGCAGGAAATTGTTAGCACATTTACAATGGTGTTTAATAGGGGGGAAAAAAAACCCAATCAATCTCAAACATTTCGCTGGTAGCTCCTCAGAACAAAAGAACAAGAGCTTCTTTTCTCACTCACCATTTAATATTCACATTGTATTGCATTGTATCACATTTAATGAGACATCCAGTTTAGTTGTAGTGGAGATGTTGGTGCAAACGTTGGACTCCAGAAAGTGCTGCAGCTGTACATAGCAGCTGGATTGCATCTGAGTTACAGCATGACTCGACTACTTAGAGATCTGTAAGATGGAGAGTGTGACAGCATGGACAGTGGTATTAATATGAAAGTTGTAGTTTGGGAAGCTGATCTGCTGCATTGCTCTTTGATTAGAAGAGCTAAATCCAA
>JAFFST010050920.1:113678-128790 GCA_022414735.1 Noturus placidus | reverse complement strand
GGGGCAGGGTGGGGCAGGGTGGGGCATGGTGACCTCACTGGAAGCTGTCCTACCAAAACATTGTTACATAATGTGTACTGACTGTCTTCTCTCTTTATCCCCAGCAAACTCCTAAATAACTGATGAACACAGTGGATTGAATGAAATTTGAAACCTCGGGAACAATAATAACTGACATAACACCTTCATCACAGTAAAGACATGTATAATTCTGTGTGAATTCGAGACACGTCTCTTTACAACTCTGTATCGGATTGATTTATAATCACACTATCTGGTGTTACCAGAAGAGGATGGGCTTCCCTTTTCACTCTGGTTCCTGTCATGATTTCGTCCTCATGTTGTATCAGGGAGTTTGTCCTTGATATCAATGTCACCCCTTGGCTTGCTCATTAGGGATGCAGAGGTAGCTGCTTTGTGGCAAAGTGGTACACAACTAAAATGGAATTAAGATGGGTACAAGTATGCAGTGTGGACTGGAGACTAAGTACTAAATACACAACATCTTTGTACACTGATCTCAGTGTTCAGATCACATGGCTTCTCTTACCACTGCCACTCTGTTGACACACAATTTCACTTCAGTTTTCTTCTATCCATCTCCTAAGTCTCAGAGAACAAGTCTTTCTGATTTCTCTTCGTGGAGGTAGAAACGAAAACAAAAACAATGTCGAAACAGTACTGATCTAATGCCTTGTGAAGAACTTCCCTATGCTGGACCTTGTCAATCCCCATCAACTTTCTCACAGCCCAGCTCCAAAAAAGTATAGCTCAGCTTCTCAAATGGAAAACTGCTCAAATAGTAATTTCTCGAATTATATGCTACAGTACATTTCCTCAGTGGAGCATCAGGACGCTGCTTCTCGCCTGGTTCATAATCTCTCAAGAGTACCTCATGCCACGTCCAGGTCAAGGTCATGCCACTGTCTCCATATGATTCATCAAGCTCTTAGAGCTTTGGGCATGTCCTTCTCTGATCTCACAGGTCTCACAGCTTCAGTGTTTTGAATGCTCAGCGGTGCAATGAGGTTCTTCTACCTTTTCAGGCAATGTTTACTAATTCACTGCATTTAATTTATAGTATTGATTGTCCTCTGCATTACACCGCTATGAGTTTTGTTGAAACATTTACTTCTCACATTTTTTTTTCTTGCACTTGCATGAACCAGCTTTATTGAGATCCACATTTGAATTGTTGCTCTTTCTGCTATTAGTGACCCTGGATTTGAACATCTCCCACATGACTACATATAGTATAAATTTGTACTATAGAGGCCTAAATACAGCATTTACATGGCCACATTTTGAAATCTAGCATTTTAAATTCTGGTTAACCCCAGTAGTGAAAATGGAGAAAATAGTATTCATTCCAACTGTGGCAGAGGAGCATCACGGACATTTTCACAGCCAGTATTTGACAAACTGAATTGTTTAGGCTTACATAGCTTTAGACAGAATGTCTGTTTTTACCACCGTGTTTGTAGAACTCGTTCCTTGAACAACATTATCTTTATGGTTTCTTAAAGGGTCATGAAACCTCCTTCTTTCAGCGCAAGTCTACCTCTTAATTTTTTTGAGATTGTCTTTTATGATGTGAGATATGAACACCTCTGTTAGAATCTCAGAAAATGTAGTTTAGTGTTTCATGACGCTTTAAAGAGCAGTTGTTTTAGGCAGAAAATAAAAACAAATTTGCATGAAAACCTACTTTTTAATTTAGTTGTTTTTTTGCGTTTGTTTGTATGTTTTATAATATTTTTCCAAAATTCAGCCTCAGCAACATTTGACAGGATTTCTCAGAACGGTGCACAAATAGAAATGGATTAAAAGCTGCGTTTACACAGACAACTGGCCCAAATCTTATTTACTGACCATTCTAGCTCACTGGAAAATGCACACGACTCCTTTGGTTCACGGTCTTGGTTCCTTAAAATTTGCTTTGGAACGTTTAACTTTCCTTTGTCACTACAGCCAGGTTCTCCTATGGCAGTGAGCAGCAATTTCTTTTGAGATCTTGTCAGGCACAGAGCGGTTGTGATATGTGCCTTCTAATTTGGCTTGTACAGCAACATCACCCCAAATGTATATGAGGTCCGTTACCGTTATTGAATTCCTCCTTCGCTGTTGTCTTCTATGTTTCCTCTTTCACCTCAGGGCAGACGTGACTCAATGGTTAAAGTCTAGTTCACACTACACGATTTTAAGCCCAATTTGTACATCACTGAGCTCGCAGACATAAACTTTTTGAACGGAGGCAAATCAGCGAGCAATTTGCAGTCGAGCATTGTGTATGAACTACTCAACGACGCATCAAAGAGGCATCACTGACACCAGACAGATATATGGCATGCTAAACATCTGAAGCTGCCGGGGAACTCCACATCCTGTATTGTGAAAAGTGTCGTCACTGGTAGTGATTGCGGCGACGAGCTACAGCCAGTGGGAGAGTAAGGTGTGTTGGTGAGGTCACCGTGAAACCTATGGCAAAAGCATTAATGGGAGAAGCTCTCTGTAGCACACACAATCCCTGCTGCCCACATGTGCTAATCCATTCTTTCACCCACTTTATTTTGCTTTTCCTTTTTGGGGTTTGTTCAGCACAAATCAAACAGCTTGCACCGCTTGTTTAGGCCCTATTTTCATCTTCAAATAAACAGCTCCTCTTTCGCATGTGGTTTTCGTGTCATATATCCGTGTCACTTCTCATGTGTATTTTCATCACAAAACGTAGTTTGGACACGAGATAGAGTCGTCGGGTGACATATCAGAGTGGTTGTCAAAGTGTGTAGTGTATAACCCTGTTCAGACAGAGGTTTCATTGCCACGTATTGGCTATGTAATGGATTTAAGGACCACATATGAAAGTGTGAACATAGCCTAAGTAGTAGGCACTGATCTAAGTACATCATGGGCTAATGATGGTTGTATAAATGCAGTGTGGAATATATATGTATACCGTTCTTATGCAGTAAGTGCAGCTAAATTGGGTTTGTGTCCTGATAAATAGAATAGAGGCTCTGTGGTAAACAGATGTGTGTTTGTGCCTATGTGTGTTTGTGCGTATATATGTGTGTGTTTGTGTGTGTGTATGTGTGTGTGTGTATGTGTGTGTGTATCCATCTATGCCAGATCAGGGCAAAACAACCAAGTAACCTTTCATAGGCGTACCTTTGCACCAGCTCTTTGAAATGTTATCTTTTCTGGAAATGTTCTCTTTTTTGCACGGAGGAGTCTTTTTAAGGGAGGAGTTTGACTAAAATGAAATGCACATGATTTCCTCAACCAGGACATGTTTGGTGTCTGAAGTTTGCTTTGAATGTTGTCTTTGAATGTGTGTATGTGTGTGTGTGTGTGTGGTTGTGTTTGTGTGTCTGTGTCTGTGTGTGGTGTATTGTGACTAAGTGTTTTGATCGTGTGTGCAGGACCTGGTGGACTGGAGGAAGCCCCTTGCCTGGCAGGTGGGATATTTGGGAGAGAAATATGACACCTGGGTCCATCAGCCTGTCGATCGACCCATTCGTCTCTTTGAGTCTGACTTCTTTGAAGCTAACACCAAGACCCAATGGTACAAACACTCAAGAACAAATTTACACACTCAAACACATGTTTGGGTTCAGATTAGGGTGTTCAGGTTTGAGTTACTTGAAAGGTTTAGTTTCACTGAGCCTATAATTATATACTGCTCCAGAGGGAGTGAACATTAGCACTAGTTTTACAATGTGTATGTAATGAAACAAGAAGGAAATCACAAGAAGGCAATAATCATAATTTTATCTAAATGGATGCTATTCACTATATATGTTCACTAGCTTGGGTAGAACATTTGTGGAAAATTGGGTACTCCGGTTTCCTCCCACAGTCCAAAGACATGCATGGTAGGCTGATTGGCGTGTCTAAAGTGTCCGTAGTGTGTGAGTGTGCCCTGCGATGGACTGGCACCCTGTCCAGGGTGTACCCCACCTTGCTCCTGGGATTAGCTCCAGGTTCCCCGTGACCCTGAAAAGGAGTAAGCGGTAGAATATGGATGGATGGATGGATGGTATTTTAATTTGACATATTTTTTTAAATGATTCTATTCATGATATATTTATTCAAAGCCTTTTACTACATTAAGTCACATAAAGGTCATTGACCAAAAGGTTTATGAAATGTAAATTTTTATAGGTGACTAACATTGGAATTTGCAATCGGTCATATTAGAGGATATTTTGTTTTGTGTTTAACCGCTTCACATAAAAACTGTTAATCAGTTATGGAATTTGAGTGTATTTATCCAGGCATGCTTTTTCAATTCCTTTATCTTCATTCTTCCTGTTTGTGTGTAGGTACATGGTGCCAGCTGTGTGGATGCCTCTGGTTATTTACTTTAGCTGGTACAGCTACAGCTTGTTGGCACAAGGAAGCACTAGACTCTGCATTACATCAGGTAACACACATACACATACAAACATAATGCAGACTCTAGCTTTCCAACCCTCATACTGTATCCAGTATGAAACACTAGGTATAGAATTCAGTGTAGTGTTCAGTATTACAGTCAGTATGAAATATTATAAATATTATTTACTGTTCAGTATTAAATATTATATTCATGTTGGCAGTAGTCCTCCTAAAGTATGTTCTGTTCCATTAAAGTAACATTAATCAGCTTCAGTCAGCATGCTTGAGACCTCCCAGTGAGTAATGTCAGTCAGGATGGTGCCGATGAAAGGATAGAATTGAAAGCATTATTCTTGACAGAAGTATTTCCTGATCTAATGATAATTCATCTCTAAACATTTCCAGTGTAGAGGTGTGTGCAGGACCTACTCCTGTGCCCAAAGGGATATTCTGACCAATCCTGCCCGCTATCTCATAAACTCTTGACAAATTGTACCCTCTCCCACAGAAATTTTGACCAATACTGCCAATTCTGACACAGTTTGATTAATCCTATCTGCTCTTGAAGAAATTTTGACCAATCCCTCTCACTCCCACAGAGTTTGATTAATGCCGCCTGCTCCCGCAAATTGTTTGACTAATCCCACTAGCTCCCGCACATTTTAATCAATCCTTTCAAGCTATTCCAGAAAGTTTGACCAGTTCTGCCCACCCCCGCAGAGTTTGATCAAACCCCGCCCACTCCTGCATAAAGTCTAGCAATACCCCCACCTTCTCCAGAAAGTTTGATCAATCCGCCCAGCTTCCCCAGAAAGTTTGACCAATCCTGACATCTTCCTCAGAATGTTTGACCAATCCTGACACCTTCCCCAGAAAATTTGACCAATCCTTCCAGCTTCCCCAGAAAGTTTGACCAATCCTGACACCTTCCCCAGAATGTTTGACCAATCCTGACACCTTCCCCAGAAAATTTGACCAATCCTCCCAGCTTCCCCAGAAAGTTTGACCAATCCTTCCAGCTTCCCCAGAAAGTTTGACCAATCCTGACACCTTCCCCAGAAAGTTTGACCAATCCTCCCAGCTTCCCCATAAAGTTTGACCAGTCCTCACACCTTCCTCAGAAAGTTTAACCAAGCCCTCCTATTCCTGCAGTTGTGATTTTCATTTGCAGACAATAACAATGCTTTCTAATGGATCCGCACTTACACGAGGGTAAAAGATACCTGTTTTTGCAACTTTTTTTGTTTGCAGTTTTGTTTTAGTTCTCTGCTAGAGCATGCCCCAGGAACAATAAAAACATAATATAATATAATAATATAATAATAATGATATAAAAAATAATGTCCTTCTATTTAAAAAGATTAAGTACTTTTCCTACTTTGCTTTGCTCTTTCATTCCTTAAAACATTTTAATTAAATTTAATTGTTGTGACTATTTCAGTTACCTAATTACACTATTTAACATGTTAGTTAAAAACCTCTCTAGTCTGTATGACAATGTGCTTATAATTAGTGACACATTCAGTAATTAAAACAGCAGTTGTGTGTACAACTAATGTAAGTTGATTGAAAGTCTAGCTTCTTATAATGTGTCATATTTATTCCTGTGTGTCTCCAGAGTACTCCTTTTTGATCCACAAGTACTGGTTCCCATTCGTCTTCCTGCTGGGGATGTTCCTGTGGTCCTTTGTCGAGTACTGCATCCATCGCTTCCTGTTCCACATGCGCCCTCCAGCCCACAACTATTACCTCATCACACTTCACTTTCTCCTCCATGGTCAACACCATAAGGTGAGTCCGAGGTCCAAAGAGATGTTACTGGGCCAGTCTTGTGAAGAGAAGTTTAGACTTGCAAGCTAATATCTAATAGCGATATGATCTCTCTTTCTCTGTCCCTCTCATTATCTCTCTATCTCTCTCCAGTCTCCATACGATGGCTCTCGTCTGGTGTTCCCTCCTGGCATAGCATCAGTCGTTATAGGGGCATTTTACCTGCTTCTGCGTCATCTACTGCCAGAGGCTTTAGGCGCCGCTCTGTTTGTCGGTGGTCTCTGTGGTTATGTGATTTATGACATGATCCACTACTACTTGCACTATGGTTCTCCACGCAAGGGCTCCTACCTGTACAGCCTGAAGGCTTACCACGTCAAACACCACTTTGAGCACCAAAGAGCAGGTACTAATCCTTTTCTGTATCTTTGGAATAAATTAGCATTTTCTACTTGGTTGGGGGTAACAATGTCTTGATTCAGTAGCTGTTGTAGTAGTTCTGCATTATGTAATGATTCAGCTAGGCTTTCTGGTGTGTTCGAATGGAGAATTTGTGATTTCAACATGGGAAGTTCTCGTCCAAATATTGTGAGAGCACTGTACCTAGTAGGAATGTCACGATACCAAAAAAATCTAGTAGTCCGTACCGATACCACCAAAAGCACACGATACTCAATACCAAGTCAATACCACGGTGTGGTATAACAATAAATTTTAAAAAATTTAATAAAAAATTTTCCTGGAGGATATGGTGACAGGCCAAAAAGATTTATTAAAAGCATGAACATTTGAATAATTATTAGTGACATTAGGCTACATTTAGCTGACAGGACACGGGCTGAATGGCGAGGCATGGAGGCCCATTAGGAGGTAGTTTAGAACACTGCAATGTGTTTGAATCATTAACAAATAACTGGCTATTGCAAACATTACATGGAGCATAACGTTAACTGGTTTCATGGCTACTATGCCAGCTGCCTCAAACAAACATAATATAGTACACCAGAAACCGATACTAGCTTTCCTTTTTCTTCCTCTCAATGAGTCGGGCGGAGCTAAACTTGTTAAACTAAGCTAATCTTCTGTAGTTTTTCCCGTGTGCTTATAGGCGTTGTTCTTCTTCTCCACTACTTGTGGACCGACTAAAACACTTGCGCGTATTTGCTGTCCCCATCAGGTTCGGAATTGCAACTTCGGCAACTCCATTAGACCTGGTTCCAACGGTAGCTCAGAAAAACAAGTACCGTTACATTTTTAAAATGTTGGTACCGACTTGGTACTGAAGTATCGGTTCTCGTGACATCCCTAGTACCTAGGCAACTGGGTAACTCCTCGCTGTAATTAAATTTTTAAAGAGGATTTACATTCACATTTATAGTGTTTAGCAAATGCTCTTATCCAGAGCAACTTACAGAAATGCTTTGTAGTCTCTATCAAAAACATTTTCTGGTGCTAGTTCACTAGGACAGGGGCTAGAAATACCATCAAGCTAAAACCTTGTCAGGGCGGTTAGTACAGCATGAAAAGAAAATCAATTTTTACATTTATTCATTTAGCAGATGCTTTTATCCAAAGTGACTTACAAATACAAGCAAAGCGATATATCAAGCTGAAAACAATATAAGTAGTGTTCCCACACAAGATTTTATTGAGTTCTAGAGAAGCAAAGTTAGGTTAGTTAAGTGTTCACGGAAGAGATGGGACTTTAGCCGTTTTTTGAAGATGGTGACAGATTCTGCTGTCCGGGCTGAGGTTGGAAGTTCATTCCAGCACTGAGGGACAGTCTATTTTTTAAACCATTTTTAACTAAGTGCTAATTCAAGTGCTTGGTGAAAGGGTAGGTTTTCTAGCACGTTGCTGTCTTTAATAGGGACAATGTAAAGGCAGAGTGAGTGTTAAAACAGAGAAAGTTGTCAGGAATATTTAACATTTACCTCAGAAATGTTGTCCTCACATTACTAAAATTAAACAAAAAATCACGCTTAGCATGAACCACACACTATTGTACCAGGAGATTAGGTGTGCTCAGTGTTCTAGTTACTACAGTACACGTGTTGGGTTGTTATGGCCATATTGGGACATGTGTTTATTACATTCTGTTTGTTAGTAATCTGTTGGTTTCTTTAATCCTACAGTAAGTAGACTCTTTGTGTCCAGTTAGGACCTAAAGTTTAAAAATCTATATTCCAATACAATTTTTAACGAGCCCTTCCTCTTGCTGTTTTCCTTGATTGAATTCCCTGTTGCTATGTATTGTAAATGGGCATTTTACAACTAAGTAATATTTGAAACTTACGGTTAAGCTACCTTTTTGCATTCGACACGAGATTCGTGGAACTCTTGAAATGTTCTTAACAATTTGACCACAGAGAAGAATTTGAGGATTATACAGAAAATAACTGAATTATAACAAGGTTTTTCTGATTATCTTTAAGTGTGTAGTTTTAAGTGTGTATCCTCTGATTGAATGTTTGTGTTTTCTCCTTACAGGTTTTGGCATCACCACCACTTTCTGGGACTATCCCTTTCACACAGTCATTCCAGAGCAGACGTTTTAAACTCACCCTTTGTTGTCACAAGTGTCCTATGCAAGGCCGCCCATCCTCTCGGACTTCCACCAACTGTTGCTTTTCTCAGAGCTCGTGCTCTGCTGCTTTGCCCACAAAAAATGATCCAAGCTGCTCATCCACGTCATCATGATCATGATCATAGTCGTCACCATCATCATCGTCATCATCATCATCATTTGTCTGTCAGTTTATGGGAGGGCAAAAAATGCCAGGATATATGCATGTACAAGAATATAATATGTAAAAGAATCTAATTTGAATGATTTTGGATTAAACCTGTTTGTTGTTTTTGTAGAGGCACTGAGAGGTTCATTTACTCAGCCATATTGTGTAGATATAGGTAGAAAGATTAAGTTAAGTGTGAGAAGGTGTGTGAACGTAAGGAAGGAGTGATTGAGCGAGTGAATGAATGGTTTCGTTGTAGCGTGGATCTGAATGGAAGAGAAGGTAAAGCAATAGGACTCTCAATGTCCAAGTCACTGCCAGAGAGGAGCTACTCAGGAACGTGCTCTAAATCCCACCATGCTTACGCAAGGCTTGTCAGTGTTGTTGCTGTTATATGGGAAGTTTCCCTCACTGTACTTTCTCGTTGTGTTTTCCCTTCCAATTTCCTCCTTGTTATTTTTGCGCCCTGTTTTTTATTTAAAAAATGTGAATTGTAATCAGTTTTTCACACCCAGTGTCTTGTCCTGTTTTTGTTTTTTAGCTCTGGGGATTCTGTGGAAGCCGGCCTGCTAGTGCACACTGTCGCTTCATTTTGTACCATCATTGAGGGTTTTTAAAAAAAAAATATTTATATATAATATATGCCAAGTGATCTACCAACAGAACAATATTTTATTCAGGGTGCAGCCATAGCCATTGACTCCTTGTGTAGTCCATTATTAAATACATATTCAGAGACATTAAGCTGTGAGGCTTCTTAAGAGATGCAAGAAGCAAACAAATTCCCTTGACCTTGCTGATCAGGAAAAGCAGGTGTGTTGTCATGTCTGCTGAATATGAACCCTCGGGGGGTATGAAGCCGTGTTTTCTGGGATCTCTTTTGGTATTTGGGTTGCCTGGCAAAATGTTTAGATGAAGTAGACTTTGGCAAGGCAACCCCTTTTCTGGGTTGACGAACATTAGTGTCTGACCAGGCTGTAAACGAGGAAACCCTGCCCACCATCTCAGGCTGATCTCTCGTTGGTTCATGCTTGTATCAATTTCTGATCTGTCCAGTGGTGTTGCTCTCGCTTTGTCTCATATTCTGTCCCAATTTCACAAACATGTTCGGTGTCTTTGCATTTCTTTGTGTCTAATAGCCTCTTGTTGTTTTGTATTGTACTGGCATGAAGGCACTACATGCCTGTCTGGATTCCAGGAACTTTCTATTTAGTTCAAAAGGAGATTGTGACCTCATCTGTGGCCTTTATCTACTGCACAACTACCATGTCACTGGTGGTAACACGATTAAATGTTTTATCAGTCTTTTCAGTCTGTCCTTGTTGACTTGATGGTCAAACATGACAGAGGAAATGTTGAATCTGTGTATTAAAATGTCCCTGATGTGCTATAAAGGGCATTCCCTACCTCCCTATTCCTTCCTACACTCAACTCATGTAATTATTCAGAGGGATGTCAAGAGGTGGGCAAATGATGAACTGAGGTTAGGGATGTTTTGATTGGTCTATACAGCACAAATATGATATCTTTTTCTGGAAGCATGATGTTGATTATTAAGTAGCCATACCATGGCACCTTCCTGTCTCTGATGAGGGCGTCCCACAACCAGTGGTACCTGTAAACAAAGTTTAAAGTTTCCATTCAGAGAAACAAATCTTTAAATGAAAAGCTAAAAAAAATCCTCTAATTCAAATAAAAATCTGTTTACTACTATATATTTTTATGTTCCAAATTTCTATGCAAATGTACTTGTAAATAAATGTGTGTATATTTCTGATGATGATTAAGCTTACTTTTGTCTTCTTTTATTAGCTGTGCAAAGATTTTGGTATTAAGGTTATTTCTTAATTTTAGAAACATCAGTGAGACAGCCGCTTTGAAGATGATTTAAAAATGTGTGTGAGACATAATCACCTCAAATGAATTATTCACAGATGGGGAAAGGTAAGACACATGTACAGGTGCACTGACTCTAGTTTATAATGGCACACTTATATAGATAGCGCTTTTATCCAAAGCGCTTTACACTGTGTCTCATTCACCCATTCACACACACACACTCACACACCAATGGTAGCCAAGCAGCCATGCAAGGTGCTAACTTCCCATTGGGAGCAATTGGGGTTCAGTGTCTTGCCCATGGACACTTCAGCATGTGTAGTCATGTGGGTTTAGTGGTTTGCACGTTTTCTTTCACATCTAGGGTTGGAGGTATGAACCCCGCTTGCGTCTTCTGTGCATGGAGTTCGCGTGTTCTCTCTGTGCCTTGGGGGTTTCCTCTGGCTACTCCGTTTTCCTCCCCCAGGCCAAAGTCATGCAATGTAGGCTGATTTTCTGTAGTGTGTGAATGGGTGTGAGAGTGTGTGTGCAATTGTTCCCTGCGATGGGTTAGCACACCTCCAGCGTGTCCCCCACCTTCTTCCCAAAACTCCCTGGGATAGGCTTCAGGATCCCTGCGACCCTGTGTAGGATAAGCGGATGGATGAGGCCTTGTCTTTGCGGTCATTTTTGTGACCATTAACAAACTGAATTGGTTTCCATAGTCATTGTGTTACCAAATAAATATAATATATTCCAGTAATCAACATGAACCATTTGATAAATTGCATCAAAAATATGAAAATCATAAAAGAGAATCTGCAGTGTGGGGAAAAACTCAATAAATTACATGTCTGAACCAGATCTAAACGTTGCTTTCACACACTTCAAATCAGACTCGTACATAATGGATCCTACATGGACCATACAATGCTCTGGAATTTTAAATACAATTAGGTATAAGTTGTACACTAGCTCCTCCAGGAGGCTGCTGCTGGATACTGTAGCAGGAGGATTTGTTCTTTGATACAACTATAAATCATTATTTGTGCTCAATTAACCTGTAAAAACACTACTAACGTTTTCATTTAGACTTTCCAAATACTTGTTACAAATAGCAAAGTTCATGACGCAGATCTTTTTTTTTTCTTTTACACAGTCAACTTGATTAAATCCTGATGCATGTAATGATTGACAGTGACTCTGCCTACTTGCCATGCCCACTATTCCCCGGGCTTGACATACATGAAACATTCCATAAAAATGGATTTATGTGAATTGTTACAAGCTTGCATAACAAAAAGGATCTGCTCATGATCCAAAATGTAAACGCTCACCAGTCAACCACTGTGGAGGTAGTGTCATGTCTTGGGCTTGCATCGCTGCTTCTGGAAAAGGGTCACTGATCTTTATTGATGGCGTAACTCATGATGGTAGCAGCAGAATGAATTCAGAAGTGTACAGAAACAATTTATCTTCCACTTTACAGAGAAATGCATCCAATCTAATTGGGAGGAACTTCATCAAGCAGCAAGACAATGATCCAAAACACACCGCCAACACAACAAAGGACTTCATCACGGGGAAAAAGTGGAAGGTTTTAGACTGACCCAATTGAACAGCATTTCACCTCCTGAAGAAGAGATTGAAGGGAGAAACCTCCCAAAATAAACAACAACTGAAAGAAGCTGTGGTACAAGCCTACATCACAATAGAAGAATGAAACCGTTTGGTGATGTCAGTGGGTCACCGGCTTGATGCATTTATTGCAAGCAAGGCATATGCAATCAAATTTTAAGTGTTATTTACTTTAATTTACTATCTGTTCCTATACTTTTTTATTTTCTCATTTGTAAGTCACTTTGGATAAAAGCGTCTGCTAAATGAAAAAATGTAAATGTAATGCTTGTCTAGCAATTGGGTGGTCTGCCACAAAATGTGCCATGTTCGAAGTTGTTTAACACATTTAGATGTAAATATACGGAAATGAAAGTTGAAATCCTGATCTACTGTTTCATCTCAAATTCATGTTTTGTTCTCAAACCCAAATGTATTCAGTGTATAGCAAAATCAAAAGATTTGGCCTTGCCGTTCCAATACTTTCAGAGCGGACTGTATAATTTGACTAAATAAAATATTTATCTTTCATTTTAAAGACCTGAGCACACTTTTTAACCTTCACCCCAAAATAATCTAATTTTTATTTCTTACACTATGTTATTTGCTTGTTTGGTTAACTACTCACACAGAGAGACTACTCACACACACACACACACACACACACACACACACACACACACACAGCCAGCCAAGGCGACGAAGTTAATAGTAATAATATAATAATAATAATAATAATAATAATAACAAAATTAATTTGATATGACTTAATTACTAAATTATTATCTTGGTTTCATCGGACGGCATGGCGTCGGGACGTAATGACGTGTGCCGTTAATCGATCTATGTTCTATAACATGTAAAACAGGAACATGAAAGGAGTATTCTAAAAGCGACTCATATAAACACCTTAATCACATTATTATCTTATTCAGAATAAGGTCAGAAATTAGATTACTGCTCTCCATGTAAGCATAGTCATTGTTTATTTTGAAGGAGAAAAATCTAGAAACGACAGTTCTAGTGTTTCAGATAATCCAGTCGTAGTCAATAACTTCAGGGATTGAGCCGCTTAAGCAGCGTGAACTGAGGCTGAACAATGAATGGACTGAAACACTTTACTAGCGGATTAATTAACTCACCAGAACACATCCTATGCACATATGAGATTAATTAGGCATATAAACAACATAAACCTATAATTACAATTTGTTTCTGCACAAAATGATGTGAACGCACATGTGAACTTAAGTAAGACGCAAGGTAGAACGTTAAATCAGGTTGTGAATAAAGAATTCACAATATTGTATTACATAGTGTACTCATTGTAATGTTATTATTTTAGGAGATGAGGTTTTCTCCTAATTTTCACTAACATTCAATGTCATTTTAGTCGGAGTAAAATTGAAATGAATAAATACAATGTGACAAAATATTGACTAAATTTAAAGGACATTTTCATCCATCCATCCATCTTCAACCGCTTACTCCTTTTCAGGGTCACGGGGGAACCTGGAGCCTATCCCAGGGAGCATCGGGCACAAGGCAGGGTACACCCTGGACAGGGTGCCAGTCCATCGCAGGGCACAATCACATACACACTCACACACACATTCATACACCATGGACACTTTTAGACACGCCAATCAGCCAAACATGCATGCCTTTGGACTGGGGGAGGAAACCAGAGTACCGGGAGGAAACCCCCAACACACGGGGAGAGCATGCAAACTCCACACACACATGGAAGGACATTTTCATCACAAGACAAAATCTATGACTACAAACAGTGTGAAAATTAACACTGGAACTGGCCTGAGAGCCCAGGTTAAATCTTTTGATTTTATAATTTTAGGTTTATTTTAAAAATATATGCACTTTGTTAACAGCCAGGTTTGTTCTTTGCACCTTCTTGTGGACAGTTGATTTCAAAAAGTCTGGTGTATTCTATAACATATAATCCTAACTAAAATTATATAATATAATTTCTATATCTCTATTACCTAATCACCTAACTGAAATAATATCTTTAAAATTCGAATATAATTTGAATATAATTCTTAAAATGACAATAGTATCGTTTATCGCAATTTATTGTCGGACAGTATATTGTCCAACAAAAGTAGTTATCATGAGCGGCCTAATGGTACCATAATAACACACAATCAGCACTGATGTTACTATATACTATGTATAACAACAAAAAAAGCATACTCTCTAGTTTAATATATATTTTGTGTAATTTGCAATTATTCATAAATAATTATTAGTTATTATTAGAGCTGCAACAACTAATTGATAATAATCGACTATGGAAATCGTTGTCAATGAATCTCATTATCGATTAGTTGGTCTATACATTTACTCATTACATTACTTCTGTTCCGAAAACTTGCTTTGGAGAATAAATTCTAAAGTTGTGTCCCAAATGAAGTACTGTACTGTACTGTATATCTATCTATCTATCTATCTATCTATCTATCTATCTATCTATCTATCTATCTATCTATCTATCTATATATATATATATATATATATATATATGTGTGTGTGTGTGTGTGTGTGTGTGTGTGTGTAAATGTGTATATGTTTATATACATTTATTTTTTATATACATTTTTATATATGTAATATATATATATATATATATATATATACACACACAAATAAATGTGTATATATATTATTTATTTATTTGTATGTGTATATATATATATATATATATATATATATATATATATATATATATATATATATGTGTGTGTGTGTGTGTGTGTGTGTGTGTGTAAATG
>JAFFST010050920.1:64523-80998 GCA_022414735.1 Noturus placidus | reverse complement strand
AGAGAATAAATACGTTTTAAGTCTAGACTTAAACACTGAGACTGTGTCTGAGTCCCGAACACTAAATGGAAGACTGTTCCATAACTGTGGAGCTCTATGAGTGAAAGCTCTTCCCCCTGCTGTAGTCTTCACTATTCGCGGTACAGTCAAATAACCTGCATCTGTGGATCTAAGTGGGCGTGGCGGATCATAGACGACCAAAAGATTTTCTGTTCTGATTACCTTACATATGGTCACAGGGAGCCTGGAGCCTATCCCAGTGAACTCCAGGCACAAGACGGGGGACACACTGGATGGGGTGCTAACCCATCACAGAGCCCAATCGCGCACACGCACACACCACGGGAGGAAACCCCAGAGGTACAGAGAGAACATGCAAACTCCATGCACACAGGGCGGAGGCAGGAGGTGAGAGGCAAACATGCCAACCACTAAGCCATCGTGCCCGCTATTTACCTTGAGTGTTTTATTACAGAACCGACCGACTCAAAACCAGCATGCAATCAGCACAGCCAGTAGAGGGAGCCAAACCACAGAGTGTGTGTGTGTGAGAGAGAGAGAGAAAGAGTCAAAGGGCATGTATTAATATCTTTGTGGGTACTAAATGTCCCCAGATTTGATCTCGTGATTTTTTTTTTTTTTTACAAAAATTTTATTTAACAAACTGAAAGGTTACTGAGGTTAGATGTATGTGTGTGTACCCAGTGGTTAATTTGTACAATTAAACCAGATGTTCCCTTCTCCTCAGCTGCCCAAAGTTTGCAACCACATGCAAGAAACTTTCCGAATCAACACTCATCTTAACTGATCTATCTGGCAGAAATATCCACAAAAGTCTTGCCGATTCCAGTTGTAACATTCCAATGACACATACATCACAAAACTATACATGGGCCAATACTACTCTGACACAAACAATCGGAGATGAATTCTCAGAGGTGCGATTGTGGTTTTAAGACAAGCTGTGTCTTGTGTTCATGTTCGAGACCTGCGTTGCGTCAGCAGCTTAAAATATGTCAGCGGAATAGATGGGAAAATTGTCCGATTCCTTACAAAACGCTTTCCATTACAGGAAAACTGAGCGAGTAATTGACCAGACCTTTTTCTTCCAAATCTCACACTGGTGCAGATAATTAGTTACATTTCTTTTTCCCGATCATCTTAAAATGATTGATAATAAAAACACAAAAGATGTGTTACGTTTTGACAAATACTGCTATCATGAAAATGGAGGTATCGACCATGATGGAGGATTATCCTTTCGGTTTTGTTTGTTGCAGGTAACTCAGACAGGTAATATTACTGTCGTGCAACTTCCTGCTTCTCCAGCAGAAGGAATAAAGGTGCTGCTGCAGTGATGACGGCGATCTCCCTTACTGATGTCGGAACCTTTAGACCCTTGAATATCGCATTCAAGTTAGCATGAATGTATCTCCAGTCTAATAACAACCAATCTGGGTAAATGGTACACCACTAGCTTTATTAAATACCTTATATTATGGCAATATTTGCTAGCTATTTACATTTAGCTGTCATACTCCAGAAGCTCCTGGTACATACAAGCGTATGATAGCCACCTGATACTGTGTGACTCTGTTAGAACAACGTAAATCCTGTTCTTCTTCTCTCTACTTCTTAATAAAAATCCAAAATCCTAGACCATTATCACAGTATAACCATTATATCAGTAAGCGTTCCTTTCTAACCCTAAGCGTTTCGCTGATATTCACATCCTAGCGTCATTATATGTGCTTTATTTAATCACAAAACATCCTCATGACATGTTTTGTTCAAGGATGTTGCACTCGCTTTATAAAAAGCAACATTAGATGTGTAACATACTTGCTCTGAAAACAAATAGAGCGTTAAGAGATAAAAGGAAAAAGAGAGAAAAAAAACCCCAAACAGTAAGAGAAACGGTAAGGCAAAAATATCCCCATTTGAGCATCAGTGCTCCCTGAGGAGAGCGCCATTCTTACTTACACAGGAAATATTTTCCCATTAAAGGACTTTTTGATTGGGGGGGGGGGGTCATGTGACCTAGTCACTATGTTTGGCTATGTGGTTCATCCCAGATGTCACACAACCACACACAGCCTCAAGGCCAGATTTCTGAGGTATAATCAGTTGATTCAGATCCATCCTGTCCTTGGAGAGCCGTGTTTGAGGGTATTCTCTTCACAAATAAACCCTGACATATATAACTCAACAGCACAAGTGGAATGTAGCCTCTATTTGTGCATTATGCAAAAAGCATATTTTAAAAAATCGAATAATTATCCGATTCCTTTTTAGCATACATTCCCACCATCAGACTTTGAGCTACACCTCCTACCCGAGTCCGACGCTGGTGCAGAATGACGCCAAACTATGTGCTGAGAAAGAGAGCGATTCATTTTCACAATGGCACCAATGACCCTCTTTGTGCTCTGTGATACGGTCTCAGGAAGCAGAAATTAATCTGGTACTACTTACTGCAAGAACAATGCTAATCTCCAGACTCAAAACATGGCTAACTTCTGAATATTAGAAGGGGACATTTCATTTTTTGGCCAGATTCTTCCTTTAAGGCACTACTGCAAATCCATTTAAATCAATCAATGCACTGGTAAAGCTGAATTTATCATCATGTGGAACTGGAGACGCATTTTGAAATAATTTTCAGACTCCATTCATGTTCAGCTCAACTCAGTGGGAAAATGGTGTTTAAAAAGGCCTAAAGCTGAAAGGAGGTTCTGCCTTGGCATACCAGCCTCCTGATTCAAACCACATCACATCTTGGTTTATGACTCAAAATTCCAAGAAGCTTTGAGCTGAACTGTTTCCAATAACCTTCCCTCTTAGCTTCTGATTGCTCCATGTTTGGCTGGGAGATGTAAAGTGCGGGAGTACAGCATGTTCTGCCAGACTGTGTCCTACTGAAGGTTGATAAGTAAGTGTAAAGTTTAGTGTGAGGGTGAGAGCAACACACCATGTTCCATGCTTCAGTTAACTGCATCTTACACTGAAACAACAGGGCTCTATTCTAAATGCTAATAAGTATAGAAAATGAAATGTGAATTATGCATTTTCCTTTTTGTTACACTGAATATTCTAAAGAGAATCAATGACGTGACATTATAAAAAGAGCACCATGCTAAACATGTAAAGATCTCAGCAAAACATTGAATTGTTTCTACTATCTAATATTGAAGCAAATGTGTAGAACACAGCTGTTTCATGAACTTCTAGGCCTGTGCTTGTGCAGTTTCTTTCCCATTTCTCAAAATATTTTGGGGCTCCAGAGTGACGCAAACGAGCGATGCTCTCATCACAAAATGGTAAGTTCGAATACGATCCTTGATACTCGCCAAACTCATGGGAATGCGTCTGCTCATGTATGTGGAAGAGTGCAGATAGTGCTTTTCCTCTTAATGTGTTATGCTGCCCTGTGATGCAGCATGAGCAGCAGCTCGAAAAGTTTGTGTATGGAATTACATCCGTGCCAAAAATACTGAACGTAATGTTTCAAGAAAGGAACAAAATTATACTACGAGAGAGTGGTAACTCCGTGGCAAAAATGTAACATGTCTATCTTCAAATGAACAGCATTCGTTGTTAACAGTTTCCTAAGCTTCCTTTTCGCTAATCATAGTTTATGCATGCGCTGGCAAAGTTTTCTTTTTCAAAGTTTTCGTTTACGCTACACAAGTTAATGTTCGGCATTCTGGCACAAATCGCTCGTGTGGGTGGGCTCCGTTTCATTCTGTACAGAGCAATGGGCAGGTCTTTGGCAGCCATATTGATCCTTGGCTCTAAAATTAACAATTTGAATGGATGGACTGTATACCTATCCCCCACCCCAAAATGCAGAAAGAATGAAAATATTGATCTGTTGTGTTGTGTACATATCTGTGTAAAAATGCTACTACACTGGCTAGCTAAATGTTAGCTAGATATGTTACCTTGCTTGTCTACTTACTTGACAAAGTAAAAAAAAAGTTAGTGCATGTCTATGCACGATTATTGAGGGAGTAAATGCTGTTGAAAGTGCTGTATTGTAACGTGTGTGTGTGTGTGTGCGCGCGTGTGTGTGTGGGGCGTATACAAGGGCATGGATGTGTTAGAATAGTTGTAGATCTGTATTGAGATGCAGATGTTCTTACACAGAAGTGAATTTTGCATTAGACCATGTGCTGTGTGTGAGCATGTGTGACTGGTGTTCTCACTCTTTACACTCCGCAGAGACGTGATCCGGGACGGTATATCGGCAGTCCATGATCATGATCAAAGTCTCGCTGTCGTTGGCCTCCTGGAATGGCGGGCGTCCACACACCAGCATGTAGAGAATCACACCCAGAGACCAAATATCTGAAAAACAACAACATGATCACATGTATACTATGAAATACATCATCATAGAAATATCACACGTATTAGGCAGTCATATACGGTAATTTAAGGTGCACATAAAGGCAGATGTGACTGCTGCTCAGTGCATTATTTATGAGCCTGTAAGAGAGGAGCAAGCTAGGACAGAGGAAGAGACCCAGCTGCGAGCTTACATAAACACACACAATCATTCATGCAGAAAACACACAGACGTGCATATAAACTTCACACATTAACACTAGTAAAACACAAATCCAGTAATGTCTAGTAAACTGTGTTCTTTGAGCTAGAGAGAAGGATAAAGTTATACTGAGCAGAGAGGAACAAAGAGAGAGCATACAGAAGTATTTCATGAAAATACTGCGGCATGTCACTACAAGAATCTGTCAGAATGTCACATATGCAGAAGGAGGTATCCAGGCAATTCTCACTACACCGAGCCAGCTGAATGGGAACTAAACGAGGGACAGGAACGTAAATTGTGAGAGTAGAGAGACCATGGAGGACAACATAGAAGTAGTACTACAGGACTAGTCTGAGAGAATTACAACAGCCAGTCAATCTCAATTCAAATGCCTGACTCTCTGCTCCATGTAGTAAACGTAGCTTGCTAGTTGTGAATGCAAGTTTAGTCACAGCTTCTCCTAGAGGGCAAAAATAAATAAATAAAAATACAGGAAGTATTTTCTGAAGATGTAAAGGGACATTCTTTCTCAAAATCTCCACCCCCCTTCCCCTTTCCTTCACGGGCATCCTTTTGGGTGAGCAGAGAATATTTTAGAGACCAATGTCCTGTTTCAAGATGGCCGTCAAAGGAAAAAAAAAAAAAAAAAAAAAAAAGATTTTCATACAGCTGTGTGTATCAGAGGAATGTAACATAAGTGTGTGCATGTGTGCACCATTGTCCCAACTGTGCCTTAATCTGAGCTAACATGATCTCGGTTCTTGTCTACACTAAACATTCGGTTTCCTCGGACGCTCTCTGAAACACACACACACACACACAGTGTTCTGTATACAGGCATTATGTAACTGTAATTTAATGGGTCATTGAAGCTTTATCTTGCCATTGTTTACACACAACAAGGATGATCATGAAGCCGTACAGAAGCAAACACACACACACACACACACACACATGCACGCACACACGGTTTCTTTGTGTGCATTGTAGTTCAAATGTTTTACCCTAGTGCTGCCAGTGCAGAGACAACCGTGTGTTACTTCTTTTTCACTACACTGCATGGTCACTGATAGAGTCATGTCTCGGTTCACAGTTTAATCTTTCAATGTCTCTCATTCTGTCTTTTGTATCTCTCTCTCTCACTCACTCTGTCTTTCTATAAAAACTCACTCATCAGTTCTCCATCTGCCTCTCATCTCTGTGTGTCTCTCTATTTATTTATAAAAATATTGCAGCTGATGTCATTTGCCTCTTAAAGACTGCTGTTCAGGGGAAATAGTCCAGAAACTACAAACATATACTGTGTGTGTGAGAGAACTTGAGCAAGTGTATTAAGGAGGTCACTTGATCACCTTACTGTGTCGGCCTGGGGCCCTGACTGACCTGATGAATATTCACTCACTCACTCACACACACACACACACACACACACACACACACGAGAGTGGCCTGTATGTTCTGGTTCTAGGAACAACAGAGCTCGGCTTTTCCACAACCTGACACTGTGATTAAACAAAACCTACTCACTCTCCTCTTCTCCATCTCCATCTCACCATCCGTTCAACAGTTTTAAATGATTATTTATACAGCAATTAGTGTATATTTGTACATTTTATAATTACTTAACAGTAGTAACTTTGATTGGGGGGCATGTGGCTTAGTGGTTAGCATGTTTTCCACACACCTCCAGAGTTGGAGGTTTAATTCCTGCCTCCACCTTGTGTGCGTGTTTGTATGCTTCGGGGGTTCCTAGGGGTACTCCGGTTTCCTCCCCCAGTCCAAAGACATGCATTGTAGGCTGATTGACATCTCTAAATAGTTTGTAGTGTGCGAATGTGTGTGTGATTGTGCCCTGCGATGGGTTGGTACCCCGTACGGGGTGTCCCCTACCTTGTGCCTCAAATCCCCTGGGACAGAGTCTCCTGACTCCCCGCAACCCTGTGTAGGATAAGCAGTACAGAAAATGGATGGATAATATATTCAACATGCATTATACTGTTGTCAAGGATAAAATAAGGTTAAAATGACCTGAATGTGTTTTATTTTAGGATTTTTTGTTGTTTTTCTATCGTAACTTGTCCATGTAATTTTGCCCTAATATTGTTGCTTACTTGTAAAGATCCATACTTGTAAACAAAAGGCAGGGGGGAAAAAAAAAACAGGAAATAAACACAATGAAGAGATTTCACAACCATATAAAGACAAAATGATATAACTAGATGAATTCATCAAACGCTAAACTGAAGACCTTTGGAAACAATGGGGAAAGCAACCAGTGACAAAACAGGGGTGGAGATAAAACCAAACCATGTGATGATAAGAACATGAGCTGATCAAGTCGTGTAGGGGAAAGCTGGATTCATGTTACATCCGTGAAAAAAAACAATACCATTAGAAGGTGAGAGAGACAGAGCCTTAGATCTATTAACGCTAATCTTTATCTGAGATTAGCCGATTAACAACGTCATACACACAAGCATAAATTTACATTTACATTTATTCACTTAGCAGACGCTTTTATCCAAAGCGACTTACAAATGAGAGATACAAGCAAAGTGATATGATATAATAAGGCGTGAATCCCAGAGCGGTGCTGCTGTAGTTGTGCGAGATTGTTAATAGAGACTATAAGGAGTGAGGGTCAATCGGACAACTCCAGCCGAGCAGTTGAAAACTTGTGTGTCGGAGCCAAAAGAGCTGTATTATTAATATCATTAATAAATCAGAATTAAACTTGGAACATTAGTGAATCTTAAACATTTTTTCTTGGAATAAGTAATTGGAATGAAATCGAATTGGCTTGATCTTTACACAGAGACCAGGACAAGGTGAGGTGAGAGCATTTCACATAGCCTCAATGCCCTCCATGTGCCAAAAACCAAAATCTAGTGTGTGTGTGTGTGTGTGTGTGTGTGTGTGTGTGTGTGGGGCTGCCTTTTGGAGGAGAATGACCTACTTTGTGTAGCTGTAATCCTGGCTCATGCGGTCGCTGTGACAATCGCAGTGAGCAAGAGATGATAAAAATATCACATTACTAAGACCAGAACACACACACACACACACACACCTATAGCAGCTATGCGGAAGCAGCATATGTATTGTATCTATACACTAACAAGCTCCAATGGGGAATAAAGTCTCATACATTAACACAATGAGAATGAGAAGTAGAAACTGAGAGTCACTTTGTTTGTACAACTTTATTTTATGCTTCATTTCATTATTTTGCTTTCTTTTATTATAATTTTCTCCTGGGGCACAAGACTGGGAGGGTGTCCCAACCCATCGCAGGGCACAATCGCACACACGTTCACACAGTACGAACAATATGGAAATGCCAATCAGCCTACAATTTTCATGTGTTTAGACTGGGGGAGGAAACCGGAGTAGCAGGTTCAGTAAAACGTGTGCTAGGAGTAGTAACTCTGGTCTCTCTGGTGTCCTGCGCGCTGTAAAAAAATCCAATGCTGTAGACCGCCAACATTCAACCAATCAGGATAAGAAGGCATCCTGTTGGTCATGTTTTCTGTCAATTCAGAAAGCTCCCTCTACTACACTAGCATTCAGGTGTTGTATCTGTTTGCTTCATTTAGCTAAGTTTACATCCTCTGCACTATCTAGATTAGATTATGACCCACTATGAATATATCTCAAATGCAATTCAGTAACCATTGTACACTGCCACTCAAATGGCTCAAGTGGCAATTAAACAAAGAATAAATATAACACAACATATTCCATTACATGCCTACATGACTGTATTTAAGGACTTCACTGACCACTCTCAGATTCTAAGAGGAATTTAAAATATTCTGTCCATGTGTTCAGTATGTAGGCAGAGTTTCTGTCTGGACTGTTGTAAATCTCTCCTCGTGGACTCCTCTAGCTTCCTACAACTCCATCTTCTCACAGATGTGTCCATTCAGGGGGAAAACTCTCCACTGAACCAAAGATGAAGTTTGTGAGGAGAGACTGGAGGGTCGAGGGAGAGACAGATAAAGCCATATAAATATAGAGAGAGATCTATATAGAGAAAAGGTGAAGTTCTGGTGAGTCCAGTTGGAGGAAACACACCCCATATGGTTGAATTCAAACTCACTAAATACTAATGGTTATATATA
The DNA here is from genome assembly GCA_022414735.1 of Noturus placidus. Classification (NCBI taxonomy): domain Eukaryota; kingdom Metazoa; phylum Chordata; class Actinopteri; order Siluriformes; family Ictaluridae; genus Noturus; species Noturus placidus. The sequence continues at coordinate 72,322 of JAFFST010050920.1, read as the reverse complement.
CACTAAGGGCAAAGAGCATAAGCTTAGCTTGGGAAACAATCCATCCGCTTATCCTAGGAAGGGTCATGGGGGATCCATGAAGTCTATCCTGTCCTGGACAGGGTGCCATCGCAGGGCACAATTCCACACACATTCGCACACTACAGACAATTTGGAAATGGCATGTCTTTGGACTGGGGGAGGAAACCAGAGGAAACCCCTGAACACAGTTTCTAAGTGGACATGACGTTCAAGGGGATATTGTACTTGTAGGCATCAGACCAAATTGTTATTGGTAAATGGCGCACATATATAGCGCTTTTATCCATAGCACTTTAAACTGTGTCTCCCATTCACCCATTCACACACACACTCTAATGGTAGCAGAGCTGCCATGCAAGGCGCTAACTTGCAATCGGGAGCAACTTGGGGTTCAGTGTCTCGCCCAAGAACACTTTGGTATGCGGAGTCATGCGGACCGGGAATCGAACCTCCAACCCTACGATTAATAGACAACCCGCTCTACCACCTGAGCCACAGCCGCCCCAGTTATTATGAACATCGAGTGTTTACCAACACCAAGTCAGAATACGGAGCAAGAGATCCAGGATACACTGTTCTCTGCAGCTCTATTAGGCGAAGTGAAAAAGTAATATACAAACATACACATATACAGAAATACACAAACATACACACAGTAGTACACTGGAGCAGCACCACTGGATCCAAGAAGGCCGGAAAGTTACACAAGTTTATGCACACACACACAGCCTCTCTGAACACAGTTTGACCAGACACACACACACACACACACACACACGCACACGCACACGCACACGACCCACTGAGGAAGTACCCTGCTCTTCACCCTAATTTATATCCGAAGCCAAGTGAGCCAGAGAGCCACATGCCCAAACTCACACATGCCCTCTCTCACACAAACATACTATATCCTCAAACATCAACATCACAAATCATTTAACGATCTCAAGTCGATAACTTTTACTTTATGCTCACAATCTGATTTCACATAATTTGATTTATTGATAATATTCTATGCTTAAACTGAATCAAATCAAATGTTCTCTAGCTAGACGAAAAAACACTTGAACCACAATGGGTCACACTGATACTACAACTTGAATAAATTTGGAAAGATAATACCATAATAGGATTTTATAGGACTCATGGAATACACTGTAATTGCTGTAAAACTGATTGGATGTAGACTTTATAATCTTAGTTTAGTTTGTTTCCTCTTCACTTATATAGATGTGGGAGGAGTTAAAAGTTGGATTCCAACTCAACTCAATGGCAACTAAAACATTTTAGCTGCAATTTATAAACATGTTCACTCTTATGTATAGATGTTATCCTTCTGACACACACACACACACACACACACACACATACACACTCACCCACAGCAGGGGCATCATACTCCTCTCCCAGCAGTATCTCCGGAGCTGAATAGGCCAGTGAGCCACAGCTGGTGACGAGCATGGTTCCGGGCTGGAAGTGGTTGCTGAATCCGAAGTCAGTGAGTTTGACGGTCCCTTGCTGGCGGAAGAACACAACATTCTCAGGCTTCAGGTCTCGGTGCACTACATGCAGTCGATGGCAGTATGCAATGGCTCGCACGATCTGAGCGAAATGTACTTTGGCGGTGCTCTCAGCGACTCCACCTTCATGCCGCAGGATGTAGTCGTACAGGTCTCCGCCATCACCCAGCTCCAGGATGAGGTAGAGTTTGGTGTGCGTGTCGATCACCTCGTAGAGACGCACCACATTGGGGTGCTGTACCAACTTCATGCAGCGCACTTCCTGCAGCAGGTGGCCCATGGCCAGGCCATCCAGCTTGGTCTTATCGATGATTTTCACAGCCACCAGCTGCCTGGTGAAAACGTGGCGTGCGAGCTTCACGACGGCGAAGTGGCCTTTCCCTAGTGTGCGATCCAGCTCGTAGAGGCCGGCAATTTTGCCCTCGGAGCCGCTCTTTATGGCGGCCATGTTGAATCAGAGGTGTGGGGGCGGTGTGCAGTTACAGGGCGGTCGAAACGAATGCAGCTCTAGTGAAACATCACCTAGTAAAGATCAGAAGAATGGTAAATTAAACAGTCCACAATCATCATTTGATATGCTGTTGAGAATCAGTTGCTACAGTCGGCTGCTTCATAACAGTTTATAGAGGATTGGTTCTGGTTAAATAAAGGTTAAATAAAGTGTTACCCATTTCCAAGTAGAATCACATTATATCACATTGTCTTATGCTGAAACAGCTCTTATTAGGGTGTGTGTATGGAGGCCCTGTAGGCAGGACCGCTGGAGCAACAGGGCGAGCTGGCATTTGACCTGGAACTTTTCAGAGTTACTGGGTCGGTGACCAGCACTTCAGGCAATAACAGACAGGTCTGACAGAGTTGAAAAACCAATCAAAACTTCCAGTTTTTCAGCTTGGGGTGGGACATTTCTCCTAAAGCGGATCTCTTAAAAGCGATAAAGTGTTAACCATGCTTAGGCGGCCACTGGCACTTAATAATAATAATAATAATAATAATAATAATAATAATAAGGTGTTGAATCCATATCTCTTAACATTTAAGTATTTTAAGTGACATCTGCACATATCCTGTATTCTGAGTCGATAATACGATCATTTCCTCAAATGACATTCTTCAAATAAATGAAGAAAGGCTTGCTGGAAAAATGATTAGCATTACTACAGGGACAAACAACCTATTGCAAAATGTGAGCACGTCTAGGATTTTTAAAACATATATTTTACTATGAGTGCCATCTAACTTTGTGAACTATTTTTTTTCTTGTTGTTGCTGTTATTAGCTGCCTGAGGAGAAAAATGCTAAATGAGTCATGCGGGGTCAAAACAAACTACTCGTTCATTAAAAGGTGTGTTGTGCACTGTTGTTGTATTATAAACAGACCCTGGCTCCATATACTGTAGCGCTAAAAGCAAAATACATAGTTAGCTTGTATATTTTTATAGACAAATGACTGATGTACCTTTTCAGCCTTAAGCTGTAAACATGTATGCTGACAATTTTCCATATTTTTGGCATGTTGTCAATTTTTGGTCTTTTCTTTCTTTCCTACAGTTGATACTAGCACTCTATCTGATTCTTTTATCTACAGACTTAAGCAGTTTTACCCTCCAAGTGCACCTGCCTTTTAGCACAACTTCAGTCCCATTAGTGTTAATAGCAGCAAGTAAAGAAGTTCTTAAATACATAATGTGTACTTTTAGTGCCAGTAGGTCACCTGTTCGATATAGCGGACGAGGATTGGCAGATTTAAAACTGTGTTAAATGGCTGACACACTGAGCAAGAATCCCTGTAACTACACCACAAATTAGGAGCAAAATATTTGGGCTAGACATTTGGGGTTGTATAATGGGTAATTGTTCCTGTGCAGACGTCTTTCCTGTGACGTGGGATAAGACGCTGTGATACGTCATTTCTATTTAGGGCGAATGTTAATGCTTGGTTTTGGGATGTTGAGATGCCATTTGCAAAGCTGTTTAATATTTCCTTTGTTATTTTGTGTTGTCTGTAGCAATAAATGGTTAAACTGTGCCTTTTGACTTCAGTGCATTGTAACATATATGAATGTGTTTAAATGTCAGACGAATCTTCGTGTCGTGTTCGTTACTTAGCAACGTTTTTTCCTTTTGCCACAGTCTGGATAATGTACCAATAATGTAGTAAAGTGTACTTTAAACATGCTTGCTTCATTTGATTGGAATAGATAAAAAAACATCCCAGTGCCCCGGGATACTCCCAGTGGCAGGGGTGTGTGTGTGTGCACGCTATGGTAGGGGTGTTTGTGTGTGTTGTTTTTATGTAACTGTGTTCGAACAGGACTGGGTGTGTTGCATGTGTGTGCTACTGTACTACTGTGTGTGTGCGTTGCTTTTATTTAACTGTTTGAACAGGCCTGGGTGTGTTGCATCTATGTGCTACTGTACTACTGTGTGTGTGTGCGCGCGTGTGTGTGTGTTGCTTTTATTTAACTGTTCGAACAGGCCTGGGTGTGTTGCATCTGTGTGCTACTGTACTACTGTGTGTGTGTGTGTGTGTGCGCGCGTGTGTGTGTGTTGCTTTTATTTAACTGTTCAAACAGGCCTGGGTGTGTTGCGTGTAGGGCTGCACAATTATGGCCAAAATGATAATCCCGATTATTTTGATCAATATTGAGATTTCGATTATTTATCACGATTATTTATTGATTTTAGTGACAACATTTTTAATGCACTCACACATTTATTAAGTTCTCTCATGCCACAATATAACACACAAGTAGCCATGAGAAAACTTGAGCTGGTCAGTTATGACAGAATTTAAGAACATAGTGTGAGCCATGACAAATTAATTTACCTTCTCTTAAACTAAATTGAATATTTTCAGTTAATTTTACACTGTATGCAAAAAACAACTTTTAACCTGTTCCACTTTGTAAACAAATACAATAAACATCAATGCTCAGTGTTTGAAGTCTGCTCCTCTTAAATACAGTATATTTAAAGCTACACTATTAGACATTTTCCACCGTCATGGTTCTGGGCTGGAGTCAGTTCTCGAACCGCTGTGTATATTGTGTATATATCTGAATAATCTCATATAGGATGTGATTGGGTGAGTTCATTTACCTGTCAGATGCAAAGCGCGTTAGTTTAATGGTGTTCATTACTGGCGCTCTGATCAGGATTTTTACAGCCGATACCGATCCACATACCAATCTTTTTTTTGTTTAAACTTTAAATCAGGAAGTCTGTCAAATAGTTAAATGTAAGCTCTCTGCTCGTGGTCACTGTTAACGGAGTTAAAATAATAGCAATGAGAAATACTATTTGTTAACTGCTAAATAAAACAAGCATAAAATATTTATTTTTTAAATATCTTTTAAACAATAGAGTGTCCTAATTAAGAGTAGACTAACACAAAAATTATCCATATTAGGAAAAAGATTAATAGTTTTCTAAGGAAATAGCGAACTAAGCTTAATGTCAAATTGATGTTAAATGCAACCCATAGTAATTAAACATTATTTCATTTCCCATTTTATTTAGTTTTTATGATATCTAGTTTTTATATTAAAATGATTTATTTATAACTAAGCACATTTTCGGTCTTTATGAGTGAAATGGTCGCACTGTAAAGCCCTGCAAAGTTTATCTGCAAAGTTTTGTGCTAGTGTCATGATTTCTCCTCGTGCAAAGCGCTGGAGCTCGAAGCGAAGCTGGCAGCTCAAGGGCTAAAATGCTAACTCCATTTCGGGGTTTTGGCATCCCTGCGCCGCTCCATGGTGACTGGCTGTAAGTTTAGGAAGCGCTTGATTTGATCTGCAGCAGAGTTTTCTATGAGCGAAGGACGAACTTTAAACGTTAATATTGCTACTTCAAGGATGTACTCACCCTGGAGGTAGATTAAGGAGAGGTGGACGGTCAATACTATCCATCTTACCCCCCCCCCTTCTCTCTTTTTTTTAAATTTTAAATTTCTTTTAATTTCTTTTCTTTGATTCTGTATGGATTTATGAAAATAATACGAAACATATGTAATTGAATTACAAGTACATGAATCATAAATAAATGAATCATATGTAAACATTCATGGGTGGGGTGGAAATGTTGATTCTGTATTGATATATTTTGTTGTACTCTCAAGTGTATGAGAATCAATAAAAAATATAAAAATCACAAAAAATATCGCATTCGATCATGTTCATTTAATCGTAGGCAGTCAAAATCGTAATGGTGATTGATATTCGATTAATTGTGCAGCCCTAATTGCATGTGAAAGCATGTGTGTGCCACAGTGTGTATGTGTGTGTTGTGAAGTGGTAATGTGAGATTCTTCTCACAGATGCTGCCTCTGATAAAAAGCCTTAAATAATTCAGATGTAAATATTAATTAAAGAACAAAATCAGCAGACATGTGACACGGTGCTCAGATAGGTGTGTAAACGTCATGAAATCAACATGAAGCATGGTGACAAACCCTTCCTTCTAGAGGCCCGTCACTGAAGTGTGTGGTTGGAAAAGTGAGAGGTGTGACAGAGAGACTACCCACAAGAGGGTACACTGGTACAGACATGCATATACTCTCATACAGTGTGTGTGTGTGTTTACGCGTGTGCAGTTTTACTTTTTAAACAGTATCTGAATTTTCATAATATTTACATATTCAAAAGCAAAAATGAGCTTTTGAATGTCCCACCTTCTACTTTTAGCCATCTAACATAACTCGAGTTACATGAAGTAGGAAAATGGTTGATACATGCATATCATTTAAAATATATTTTAGTTATAATTCTCAATTTTAGAATTAAACAGACAAAATCTGTATCTACAAGTGAAATGCCATGTACCTCATTACCAGACAAATGAAATAAAATGATATAAAAGTGCAGTGTGTTTTTGTGCTGTTTCTGCCGATACTGCTTTTGCTGTTCGTGTTGTCGGGTGTGAGAAACTGACATATCAGACTTGGTTATGTAAAACTACAGACACCTGCCTCAGTTTCACCTGATAAAAATGTTCAGTTGATATTACTGCTTATTAGAATTTGCTCCTTAAAATGGATCTCTCAGTCAGGAGGCGTACTATCATTTGTAATATTTCCTTTTTTTTTTTTTTTTAAATACCTGATGTAAAAGAGAGAAATGATATTGCAACCACTTACCACTAGGGTACTGATGTCACCCGTCAATGAGAGCCTCAGGCAATAGACAAAACTATAATGTGGAAATATAGAGTCTGAAATACTCAGAGTAGTCATGTGACGATATCTGAACAGCGGGAAAGGAAAGGAAAAGGAAAAGAGAGGTGGTGTGTTTCTCTGCATATTGATGGAGGAGTCATATGACAAGAGTGCAAACCAGATGGTGCAGATCAATATGTGTAACAAGATATTATAATTAGCCTCTGTGTGTGTGTTAATGGTGGGTGCAGAATAGTTAATGATAGTTAATGAGTTGTATCCAGGATAGAAAGACTGATGCACTTGATCTCTACGACACACACACACACACACACACACACACACACACACACAGAGCACTGTTTGTCTGCAGAAAGCAATGCCGCTAATTATGGAGGACACTCACACATGCACATTGTGTCATTTCTCTGCAGACACATATTTCTCTTACAATATCTGTGTCTATATTTCTCTCTCTGTGCACACAAACAGAAACACACAGACATTTTAACACATTTTAAAAATGAATTTAATAGAATTAAAACTACATCTGGGGAAAGATTTTTAAATTTGGTAGTCTTGTCAAAGAAAGAAAGTGTGTGTGTTTCTACATGCCTGTATGGATACATGTATGCATGTGAATGTGTGTGTGCACGTGTGTGTGTGTGTGTTTGTGTGTGTCCCGAGGAAGGATAAGGCTTTCCCTTCCATAGTGTACGACAGACAGACTGTTTCCTACCAAGAGCACACACTGCATCCTACTGATAACACACACACACACACACACACACACACACACACACAAAAGCGTATTGAATGTACTCATACATGCATACACACTCCTCCATGCAGGCATACACATATAACCACACATGCACAAACACACCCACAGAATCACACAAACTGTCACCCACAAAAAATAAATACACATCATCCACCCATTCTGTGGTTCTCAGTCACATCACAAGCAAAACACAACATGGCCGCACTGCAGCAGCTACTCTACAGACACACACACACATATATGTCTAAAACATGATGCACATGGTTGGACTTAGATACATGTGTATATACATATATACACACACACGTACATACACACA
>JAFFST010050920.1:8193-49076 GCA_022414735.1 Noturus placidus | reverse complement strand
GTTCCCCGTGACCCTGAAGAGGAGTAAGCGGTTGAAGATGGATGGATGGATATATATACACTAGTGATTTAATGATGGAATACCAATATAGCACAAAATGTTATATGCTGTATGTTATAGACACAGTTTCTCACAGTATCTTGCTCAAATTTTCCTCAAATATCCCCAATGAATTAGTCATAAAGTTGGCCTGATACCAAACTGGAAGCAGTCAGCTTCCTCCCCTATACATGTCTTGGCAGATCGACGGAATTTTGGATAAAGGGAAATAGTGTCAGATTTACAAACACATTTTATAGTTCTTTTATTTCACTTTTTTACTCTCAGCGTTAGGAAAACCTGATCACTCCCTTATTTATACATATGATTTATTAAAAACAATGTTTATATTTGTTAGAGAAAATGACCTTAGAGACAATGGATATTCAGCATGCACTTAAAAAGAATCATGGACACTTCCTCAACATAGATTATATGATTATGTTTTATGTTTTTTTTTTTTTTAAAAAAAGACTGATTATATATCTTAAATATTGGTATTGGATTTGGTTCTTGAAGTTAAATATTTTAATTTGTATTTACACCTGAGATACACTATGGGATTTTTCTTTTAATATGTTTTTAAATGTGAAAGTGTCATGGAACACACAATTGACTTCTTATTGTAGTTTGTGTCATATGTTTGTTTGTTGCTTTTTTCTTTTAAAAGGTGTTATGCATTTCAGTGTATACAAGATATACAGAGGAATGACAATAAAGCCCACTTGACTTTTAACAAAATAAGTTTATCCTTTAAGAACTGCAATTTGTTATAGTCGTTTTGGCACACCCTGAATGAATAAATGTTTAGCATTGACAATAATATAAAACCATATAATGAATCAAGTAATGAAAATGTAAGCTCTCCAGACAAGTTACATAAACATTAAGGGTGTTTCCTAGTGGCTGCTGCATTCTACAGATGTGATGTAACATCTCCCCCTAGTGGAGCAGAGAGTGCAGTGCAAAAAGAGCACATCCACATACTTTACATTGCTCTTCCTCTTAATTTATGCGTTGTGGGCCTGTGGTGAATTCCATTAGCAACTATATTAAATTCATAATTATAACGTTAAAGGCTAATTTTTACATTTAAAGAACATCTGGAATAATATATATAGGCATATGGAAAACAACTGCGCATGCGCGAGCTCCTTCCGCTAACTTTAAGCTTTGTAATTTAAACAGATTTTACTTTTTTATTCTGCATTTTAAATTAAATTTATCAGACCCCTTGTTTTGTTTTGGTATCAGAATTGCATTTAATTCACCACGAATGCTTTACGAATAAAAACACATCCCCGACTTAATTAATCTAATTAATATAGACCTACTGTAATTCTGGGAAATTACTTTCCTTATGTAAAAAAAATCCACATTAGAAATATACTTTTAGATATTTACCAAGTATGCTTACATCACATATCGCCTACATACAGTCTAGTAAAGATATACAGTGAACCCTCGCTATATCGCGGTTCACCTTTCACGGTCTCGCTGCTTCACGGATTTGCATCGCGCATTGTGTTCTGCATTCTGATTGGCTAAACAGTCCATCGTGCATTGTGTTCTGCATTCTGATTGGCTAAACAGTCCATCGTGCATTGTGTTCTGCATTCTGATTGGCTAAACAGTCCATCATGCATTGTGTTCTGCATTCTGATTGGCTAAACAGTCCATCGTGCATTGTGTTCTGCATTCTGATTGGCTAAACAGTCTCTAATCTTCTTCTCTACCTGTGTGTCAATAACGTTGTGGTTTATACACGTACGTAAAACAGCTTGCCAAATTTAAGTCTGCAAATTCTATTGAAATTTCAAGTTTCTCTAAAACCCATAATGCCCAGAAGAAAAAAGAGCGACGACAACAACTACCGATAATTATGTTCTTCTCTCGAAAAACCACACCTGCACCGCGGGCTTTAGAAGAAAAACACGCTGCAGGGCGGAGTCAGGATGCAGGGCGGAGTCAGGGTGCAGGGCGGAGTCAGGGTGCAGGGCGGAGTGAGGATGCAGGGCGGAGTGAGGATGCAGGGCGGAGTCAGGGTGCAGGGCGGAGTCAGGGTGCAGGGCGGAGTGAGGATGCAGGGCGGAGTCAGTATGCAGGGCGGAGTCAGGGTGCAGGGCGGAGTCAGGACGCAGAGGCTCAGTCAGAAGAGCAGTGAAATACACGTCACTATTTTTCCTGCTGTATTTTGTATTTTTATAATCATTTTTCATTTTCTCCCGTTCTAATCCAATGCCTCGGGTCGCGCGCGGTGGGGCGGAGCTGATCTCCGCAATTTGAAGCCTTCAGTTCGTATTGATGATTAAAATTATTATTATTTTACAGTGCAGTAGTTATTTGTAAAAAGAAAAAAAAAAAACGTCTATACAGTACTTTTATTTGTTAAACAAATGCTTGGGCCTGTAAAAAAGGTTTTGTTCTTTGGTTTCAATGTATTATGGAGTATTTCATTGTATAATAATAGTAAAAACAAATAAAGGTTACTACTTCCCGGATTTCGCCTATCACGGGTTCTTTTTGGAACGTCACCCCCGCGAAAAACGAGGGATCACTGTACTGCTTTAGTTCCAGTCACCGTCATGACGCTAATCCCGGAAGTGAAAGTTTATTGGCTGAATCTCAAACGTCTCAAAAGTGCACTATATAACGCGTAGAAACCCCTTAATCACCCAGGACGTAGTTTACCACTAGGGAGTAGAATACACTTTAGGACGCAGTCTTTCCCCCGCGACACTTCGAGGACTTTACTTTTTTATTTGCATTTATTTATTTATTTAGTTGCAGAGCGGCCATTTAAAGGCATGAGCTCCGGGTTACTTAGGCTGGGACTGCAGCTTCGTCCTGACCGGCTAATGTCCAGTCACAGGGCATGGGGTAAACATTATTCTGCTCAAGTAAGAGCTGCTACTCTCACTCTCTCTCTCTCTCTCTCTCTCTCTCTCACTCTCTCTCTGTCTGTCTCTGTCTCTGTCTGTCTGTCTGTCTGTGTGTCTCTGTCTGTCTGTCTGTCTGTCTGTCTGTGTCTCTGTCTGTCTGTCTGTGTCTCTGTCTGTCTGTCTGTGTCTCTGTCTGTCTGTCTGTGTCTCTCTCTCTTTCTGTCTGTCTGTCTGTGTCTCTCTCTCTCTCTCTGTCTGTCTGTTTCTCTCTCTCTCTCTCTCTCTCTTTCTCTTTCTGTGGGTGTACATAAAAACTTACTACGGAATACCAGTGGGGCTGGATGACATTTTTTAAATTATTATTATTATTATTATTATTATTATTATTAGTAGTAGTAGTAGTGGAATCATAGTCATCCATCATACAGTCTTTCAGGTCGTTTTGAGCAGTTTTAGATGTAGTTTTGTTCAGAATAGTGCTATTAATCAGGGTTGACAGGTTCGCAGTCAAACTAAATGGTAAATGGTGCACTTATATAGCGCTTTTATCCAAAGCGCTTTACACTGTGTCTCATTCACCCATTCACACAATGGTAGCAGAGCTGCCATGCATGGTGCTAGCTTGCCATCAGGGGCAACTTAGGATTCAGTGTCTTACCCAAGGACACTTCGGCATGTGGAGTCATCCGGGTCGGGAATCGAACCACCAACACTACAATTAGTGGATTAGTGGACAACCGCTTTACCACCTGAGCCACAGCCGCCAACTACATACAAACACCACACAAAAGACCAGAGCCTAGCCCAAAAAACAAGATCTTGGTGGCCATTGGAGCATTTGTTCTTCTTATTTATTTATTTATTTATTTATTTATTTAACTTCCCAGTACACATTTACACCTAGGGGCAATTTAGTGTAGTCAGTCCACCTTCATGCATGTTTTTGGCAGGTGGGAGGAAACCAGAGAACCTGCATAAAACTACACGGACAGGGAGAACATGCAAAACTACATGCACATACAGTACCTTGAGCTCAGAATCAAACCGGCGACCCAGGGGCTCCACTGTTCCACCTTGGATCACCGCTGAGTAGATACTATTTTGGAGCCAGCCCTTTCTAAGTACAGAGTGCTCAGAGACACTGAGTTTATCAGGCACAGCAGATTACATTTCACAGTCAGTGAAAGTGCACTTGTATGTGAAATGTATTTGTGCTTTGAATCGTTCTTATTGCTTGTATTTTTTGGCATTGGAAAACATCATGAGAGTACAGAAGCAAATGAGAACGCACACTGAGAAATACCCTGCTACACTGAATATACAGGACCACAGCTGGCCCCATTCACTGTTGATTTTTGTTTTCCTGCCTGTAGATTGGAGCTCTCGAACAGGCTGTAGCAGCTTTCCGCTCAGTCAGCGGTGATGATGGAGTGTCTATGGGTTTAGCAGTGCGAGAACAGCACGGGAGAGATGAGTCGGTGCACAGGTGAGACACACGAGGTTCATGCTATGACTGAAGCTCATTCCACAATAGATAAAGATCCTGTTGAGTGACTTTGTGTCTAGAAAAATTGGCAACATTTATGGCTCCCATGTCTAATAATGGTAATCCATGGTGACTGGATAATCTTAAAGACATTTTATACAGTTTTATAACACACTTTGTTACCTTGATTTACTCCAATTAGACATTCAAAATGACCTGGATAAATGAACGAAAACCAAAGATTAATTATAGTCCACTATAGGCATGTGCCAATCTTTGGTTATACAGCTAGTATTAAAAATACACAATATTTATGAGGGGTTAATGTAACCAAAATAAAACTCGTAAAAATGCAGGTAGAGAAATTTAGCTTACCAAAATGCAACTGATTTTATAATCGAGTGAAAAGCAGTAATTTCATTTAATAAATTTAGAGATTATTTAAAATTATGGCATATTATATTAAACATAAGGCATGTCTAAAATGTATCATTGTTCATCATTTATGAGTCATACCATGAAACTACTATTAACATGTAATATGGTCATGTATAAGGATAGAAGTGACAAGAAAGGAGATAAAAAAAATAAATCATTTTGATAAAGTTATTTAAGTCATTTAAACATCAAATAATTTAAACAAGCTTTTACACACAGTTACTTTCTCCATGTTTATCCTTTGGTATGGATATTTTAACTTCCCCCACATTCATCTTTTTCTGTCAGTTATATTTGGTACTTGTATGGTGTGTGTAATTAATTTTTTTTTTATTGTGGGTCGTTTTTGTTATTTCTACCTTGTATCCACCATGTATAACAGTATTTCATTCTGCTTTGTCAGATGTCACCCCCCAGATGTTGTAGTGTTCCCCCGGTGTGTGGAGGAGGTCAGTGCTCTAGCCAAAATCTGTCACCATCACGGATTACCCATCATCCCCTTTGGCACAGGAACGGGTCTGGAAGGAGGAGTGGGTGCTGTGAAGGTGAGTGTGAGAGTCTCTTGCGTGCACCCCCCAACTCCCCCATAACATTAGTGTTGAGCTACATGCTAAAATATTGTTTGTGTTTCTGAAGTGTACAGAGTAGTACAGATTAAGTTTACTATATATGATTTTTGGCAAAGAAACATCACTTAAGCTTCTATTACCTTTTTAATTATTTAATTTTTTGTCTGAAACATTGTGTGTTGCAGGGTGGTGTGTGTTTCAGTCTCAGGAAGATGGACCAGGTGCTGGATTTGCACCCGGAGGACTTTGATGTGGCCGTGGAGCCCGGTGTCACACGTAAAGTACTCAACTCCTACCTGCGTGACACAGGCCTCTGGTTCCCTGTGGGTGAGATTCACTATAATAATACTGAGTTTATAGACAAAGCTTCATCATGAGTGGTTCAGTGTAGGATTATGTAGTTCCCTGACTGAGCTGGATGTCAATCAGTGCAGGTGAGCCTTTAGTTTATTACAGTAGGCGTGTTTGTGTGTGTCGATAGACCCTGGTGCTGATGCCTCTCTTTGCGGCATGGCTGCCACCAGTGCATCAGGCACTAACGCTGTGCGCTACGGTACCATGCGCGATAACGTCCTCAATCTGGAGGTGGTGCTGGCCGACGGGACAATCATACACACAGCAGGCAAAGGGCGACGGCCAAGGTATAACACACACCCTGTATTTCAACCTTACTAGTGATATTAATAATAAGCAATAAAGTTAAAATGCTACAAAACAGACCATGTCAAGTGAAAAATAAAGAATTCTATCCTTCATTTATCCTCAGTCTCACTGTAATGACTTGTTTGTAGAAAGAGAGCAGCAGGCTACAACTTGACGAACCTGTTTGTGGGCTCTGAGGGGACGTTGGGGATCCTGACCAAGGCCACACTCCGGTTGTATGGCATTCCAGAGGGCATGGCGTCGGCCGTCTGCTCCTTCCCCTCGGTTCAGGCAGCCGTAGACAGCACCGTGCAGGTGCTGCAGGCCGGAGTGCCCATCGCTCGCATCGGTGGGTGAACATTAAAGGGTCCACACTGCACCATTTGCACATCGAGAATTAGTTTTCAGTGTCGCATTTTACTAAGATATGGTTACAATTTTTATCTGTAAAAGTGTTGGTCAATTTTAAAAGGCACAGTGTCATATTACAGAATTCTTGGACGATGTGATGATCGGTGCCTGTAACCTCTTCAACTCCCTGTCCTACCCGATCCTGCCGACACTCTTCCTCGAGTTCCATGGCAGCTCCAGGAGTCTGGAGGAGCAGGTGTCTGTCACAGGTGCGTGTGCTGAAATAAACACACTGAAATACTGAAAATGTTGGTCAGAACTTCCCGAATATCGATGAAAAAATCCAGAACAGAATTTGACTCCGGTTTTTGCAGTATACTTGGACTTGATAGAGGGCCATGACATGTCCCTGAATAATATGTAATATTTCATATACAGTTAAGTCTAACAGTTTACATGCACGTAGGCTAGTTACTCAATCAGTTTTTCACAACTCCACACAACAAACGTTTCACGTTACCATATATTTCAAGTTAGGGGATCTACTTTGTTCACTTCATAGGTCATTTTAAATCTATCAATAAGATACAGATTTATTTCAGCTTTAATTGACTATCATAATCCCAAAATTCACCACTATTATGGATCAACACACAAAGTTCTCAAATGCAGATTTTTGAGTTTCCAGTTCTAATATCCAGATGGCTAGAAAAGCTGAAACCGAGTCCAGTTTGAATCGATAAAATTGTACTTCGCAAACTGGCTTGATAAATGCAGCTCACTTTGCTATATTCCCTTTGTGCATTTTAAGATGTAAATCTTTTAAAACTCTGAGACATTTTTATTCAGGAAAACTTGTCGTTAAATATGAATGATTACTTTTTAATTTAAAGGTATTGCATACTAATAAGTAGCAAGAACGACCATACTTGTGGGGAGACTGTTAGCATCGAGTTCTACATGTTCGTTGATCATTTTAGCACCTTGACATTTATACAATATGGCCAAACGTTTGTGGACACCTGATCATCACACCCTTGTGTGCTTGTTGAACATCATATTCCAGATTTAATTCCCCTTTGAAGTTGTAATAACCTCCACTATTCTTTGAAGAATTTTCACTAGATTTTGGAGCATGGCTGTGAGGATTTGTCCATTCAAGTACAAAAGCATTAGTGAGGGCAGGCACTAATGTTGTGTGAAGAGACCTGGGGTTCAGTCGGTGTACCAGTTCATCCCAAAGGTGTTGGGTTGAGGTCAGGGCTCTGTGCAGGACACTCGTTCTTCCACTCCAAACTCAGCAAGCCATTTCTTTATGGAGCTTGCTTTGTGCACAGGACCACTGTCATGCTGAATCAGATTTGGGGCTCTTAAGGCCCATTCATACCAAGGACAATAACAATATTTTTAGAACTATAAAAGAATAGCAGAGTCCACACCACACCACAACGATAACGGCACAGAGAAACGATATCGTTGGAATCACTTTCAGAACAATTTTTTCCAAGTTGATGAACGATAAACAGCCAATCAGAATCCATCCTGCTTTAAAGAGCATGAGCATTTAAAGCAGCAGACAACATAACGGCTATGGCTCAGTCGGTAGAGCGGGTTGTCCACTAATCCACTAATCGTAGGGTTGGCGGTTCGAATCCCGGCCCGGGTGATCCCATGCCGAAGTGTCCTTGGGCAAGACACTGAACCCTAAGTTGCCCCCGATGGCAAGCTAGCACCTTGCATGCAGCTCTGCTACCATTGGTGTGTGAGTGTGCTCTCATTTGTAAGTCGCTTGTAAATGTAAAATTATATTTCTGTAAAGCTGCTTTGAGACAATGTCCATTGTAATAAGCGCTATACAAATTGATTAATTAATTATTATAACTGCATATATAGTGTGTTGGTGTGGACACTAATATAGTTATTGTTATAGTTATTGTTATAGTTATCGTTCTTGGTAAGAATGGGCCTTTAGTTCCAGTGAAAGGGAAATTGTAAAGATTAAGCACACAAAGACATCATAAACCGTTGTGTGCAACAGTGTGAGGAAATCTCAACAACTTTGTGGCAACACTTTAGGGAAGGCCCAAATATGGGTGTGATGGTCACGTGTCCACATACTTTTGGTATAATTTAGTGTATAATTTAGTAATTGTAATAATAAAATTGTGTGTGTCCAGAGGAGATCACACGGGAGAATGGTGGCTCGGACTTCGCCTGGGCTGAGGATGAGGAGACACGCTCACGGCTATGGAAAGCTCGACATGATGCCTGGTATGCCGCATTAGCACTGCGGCCGGGCTGCAAGGTGAGAACACACACACACGCACAACTGCTGTGCCAAAAAACAAGAAAAATACAATTACATTGTTCTGTCTCTCTCTTTCTCTGTGTCTCCACTCAATGCGATTGGTCAGATTTGTGTTTGTATATGAACATGTTTTTATATCTAGGCTGGGATTTTTTTTTTCCTTTTTCACAAATTAAAAAATGCTGTATGGAATAAAAGGAAACACAATAAAGGGTAATAAAAGAAAATAACCGATGCTGCAGTAAGTGTGTTCCAGTCTCTCCATCTCTGTGTGTGCTTGGCTGCAGCTTGTTTGATCATTCATCTTCATTTGAAGACTTTAAAAAAATTAAGTAAAGTGGGGATGGATTTAAATGTAGCTCATGATGGCTCAAATCCAAAACAGATCAGTGTATACGCCTGACTGTGTGACGAATTACTCCCTTCTCGGTTTCTCTCATTTGCTGTACAGGCGTACTCCACGGACGTGTGTGTGCCAATCTCCCGTCTACCTCAGGTCATAGTAGAAACCAAAGACGACCTGATCAGAAGCAATCTTATAGGTATACACACATTCACTAAGTCCCAAATGCAAGCATACGAATGTGACATTAAGATTAAATAGTGTGCTGAAAAGTGTAAAGTTAGCTATGCTTTCTGTAACATTTCTGTAGGTCACTGTAGGTACTCTCATTAGCTGAATGTGTTTATTCACAGTATATAGAGTGCAGTCTTGCTATCATTTCACTAAAGAACTGTAAAGTCCTCTGTCCTGAAGGCTTTAGTTGTTTTGGAAAACATCATAAAGGTGTTTACAGCTTACAAGATAGAGCTTTACCTCTGTCTTTCACAACCCCTTACTACAGTGCCCTCCAAGAAATATTGGAACAGCAAGGCCAATTCCTTTGATTTTGCTATACACTGAAGACATTTGGGTTTGAAATTAAAAGATGAATATGGGACAATAGATCAGAATTTCAGCTTTCATTTCCTGATATTTACATCCAGTGTTAAACAACTTGGAACATGGCACCTTTGCAGGGAACACCCTGGACAGGGTGCCAATCCATCGCAGGGCAGTCTTAAAGTAAATAACACTTAATATTTGGTTTCTTATACCTTAATTGCAATATCTGCATCAAGCCGGTGACCCACTGACCATATAACTTACTACTTTTGTTATGCGTGTGCAGGCTTCTACTGCTACTTCTTTCAGTTGTTGCTTGTTTCAGGGGTTTCTCCCTTCAGTGTCCTCTTCAGGAGGTGAAATGCTTCTCAATTGCGTTAAAGTCTGGTGATTGACTTGGCCAGTCTAAAACCTACCACTTTCACCTTGATTAAGTCCTTTGTTGTGTTGGAAGTGTGTTTTGGGTCGTTGTCATGCTGCATGATGAAGTTCCTCCCAATTAGAATGGATTAATTTATCTGAAAATTGGCAGACAGTTTGTTTCTATTTACTCCATCACTTTGGTAGAGATTTCTGTGCGACTTCCAATCTGGTCTTCCCATTCTTATTGCTGATGAGTGGATTGAATCTTGTTTGAATGAGCCTTTAATTTATGGCCTCGGTTTCTATGTGAGTGTGTTGCCTTCATCCCTGCCTTATGGAGGTTGTTGGTGATGTCACAATGTTTGTCATCTACTGCTGTAGTTTTCTTTCTGTTCAATGTCGGGTTGTTAGTACAGCATTTCTTTCTTTTCAGGACTTTCCAAATTGTTATATCGGCTATGCCCATTGTTATATTGCCTATGATCGTGCAATGGCTCTGATGGCTTTTCCCTCTTTTCTAAGCTTCAAAATGGCATGCTTTTTCCCCATAGACAGCTCCCTGATCTTCATGTTGGTTTATCCTTTTACATAACAAAGTTAGTCTTCACAGGCAAAACCCAGGGCTAAAACCAGGAGTAGACATTCAGAGCGATTAAATGTTTAAACAATCAATCCAACAGGGCACCTGTGCAACAAAAAACCACAACAGTCACATGTTCTAACATGTGATCACTTGAAAAAGGCATGAGTTCAGACAAATGGTAGACTACCGTGTTCCAAGTTGTTTAACACCTCTAGATGTCAATATCAGAAAATGAAAGCAGAAAGTCTGATCTATCGTCTCAGATTAATCTCAAACCAAAATGTCTTCAGTGTATAGGAAAAAAAAAAGCACCCTGAACTTGCTGTTCCAATACTTTCGGAGGGGGCTGTATGTTAAAAAAACATCGCCTAAAAAAAATTAACTTCACATATCAACAATCACACGTTTATTAAAATACATTTGTGTGGGGCATATTAGAAACGTGTGTGTGTGTGATGTTGCTGTGTCAGGTCCGATCGCAGGTCATGTGGGAGATGGGAACTTCCACTGCTTCATGGTGTTAAACCCTGATGACCCTGATGAAGTGCAGAGAGTTCATGAGTTCACAGATAGACTGGCCAGGTCTGAACATCTCTCTCTTTCTGTTTCTCTCTCTCGGTCAGCTTCCACGTGAATCTTTATACATATAGCTGACTCCAAAAGACTCTTTAAAAGATGGTCAAATTATAGTTTCTCAATACCATAGTACAGTATTTCATTCTCCACTAACCCGAGGAAATGAAGCCTATTTCCATCTGAAGGAATTTATGAAAAAATGTTGTGCCCTGCGATGGACTGGCACCCTGTCCAGGGTGTACCCCGCCTTGTGCCCGATGCTCCCTGGGATAGGCTCCAGGTTCCCCGTGACCCTGAAGAGGAGTAAGCGGTTGAAGATGGATGGATGGATGTTTTGAAATGTTTTCTAGTTAAGAAACAACAATTAATGGTAACTACTTACAAATATCGAATACAGGCGAAAACTTTTTCAGTATAACTTTAGCACATAAAATGTGGGTTGAAAAGGGAAAAAGCTATTGTGGAAACTGTTTTAATTTCAAAATTTCATTTCATGAAAATAAAATTATCAAATATTTTTAACACTTATTTTATGACCTGCGCTAAGCCCTGTTCACACTGGGACAATTCTCACAGCATGAGAAACTCTGTTTAACTCCCCAGTGGCTGTCAGTGAGAGTGTTCACACCCAGGAGTAAAATGCGTGGCATCAAAACGTCCCTTTTTATTGATTTTTTTTTTTTTTTTTTACCGTCGAAGCGTTGGGTTTTTATTGAGATTCACGCTTTTGTAAGTAAGTCTTGATGGCGCTCAAGTACTAAACTGTCTTACCAAAGAAGAAGCCAAAAAAGAAGGCGAAGAAGATTCAAGCACACACCTTTTTACTGAAGGAGTGTAAAAGTGACTTAACTGAAATGAAATGCTCAATGCTAATAATTCCTTCTGACTACACACATAAACAAGGTTTTGTTTGAAAACACCAGATTCAAAATTACATACTAAATACCATGTGTATTTATTATGTTGTGGCTATTTTTTGATGACACTGAAATGCAAGAATATACTGTAAATGATCCATTTAATACTTTCAGTGTTGTTTTCTACATTAAAGAGCATCGTTTGTTTCTTTATCTCTTCCCTGCAAATGATGATCCGCTGATGAAAATAGCCCCATTGTTGATTCGGTGTATTATCATATTGACCACAAAAAAAGACTATGCATAGTGAGCTCTTCAGCATTTTACAGGAACATTAATATTTTGGGGCACAGCGATAGTTGTCTTATACCCAATGGTTGCCTCCCAAAATATTTTTATTAACAAAATATAAAATTATCTGGGTCTTCCTCTATGTTGATGCAATTGCTGTGATTTTATGAATTCAAATAATTACTTATTTAAAAGGAGTATACTGTTTAAAATGAGAACTTTTTAAGGATTTTAGCTTTAAAGAAGTATTTGCTGCAGTGGCCAAAACACCCAAGACCTTACATTTCACAAAAGTGCATACGTGCCTTAGCGAGTTTGTAAAAAGTGTGTGTGAACAGTTTAAAGGCGTAAATACTGACTCTCTTCTTCTTCTCAGTGGTAAGCGGGTGTCAGAAACAGAAAGTTGTGCAGTGCCACCTTGTGTAATAGGGTATTTGTGCTTTTCAATATCCCAGGGAGTGGATTCACTTTCATTCAGCGCGTCACGGTGTTTAACACCCGTGTGTGTGTGTGTGTGTGTGTGTGTGTGTGTGTGTGAGAAGACGAAAAAAAAAAGCACAGCAAAAAACTTGCTGTGAAAAACGTCCTGGTATAAGGTCAATAGGAATAAGTTTTGTAAACAGGGTGAATAAAGACTTCTCTGACAGCCTTAAATGGATTCTTAAATAATAAAGAGCATCTGAATAAAATGTATATAAAACCTGGAGGACTTTTGGACTTGATTGATTATCTTTTATTCTGATGAACATGGATACTAATTAGCGCTGCTTCCCCCAATCCTCCCGTGTGTGTTTATAGGATGGCTCTGTCAGTTGGCGGGACGTGTACAGGAGAACACGGCGTGGGTTTGGGGAAAAGGGCTCTGCTGCGGGAGGAACTCTGCCCTCAGACCATGGAGGTGATGCAAGGCCTCAAAGCCACATTGGATCCCAAAAACCTCATGAACCCTGGGAAAATCCTGTAGGTGACCTACGAGGACAGAACTACCATGAGAGTACATCTCTTCATCTCAAATGGTAGATCACATGTGTAGCGGTGGTGTTAGAACGTCACCCATTTTAAGTATCCTGAACACGGTTCTCACAAGTCCTCTTCATAATTGTTATTGTGAAGTGTTCACATGGTCTTCTTCTCTGTGGCGTAGAGTCTGTGTGTTACCCATAATCTAATCAAATGTGATGCTGTGAAATGGCATTTGCTGATTGCTATAAATGGCAGTGATTCAGTTTAGCCTTTAAATAATTCATTATAAAAGACAGTGAATCAATTCAGATTTTAAATGATCCACTATAAATGGCAGTCGGTTTAGCCTTTAATTTATTACATAATTAAATAAATTGTGACATTAGCACATGTACACATTTATTAAGCATTGTTTAAATTACATTAAATCGTTTTTTGAACTTCTCGTCTCAACTTTGTGAATAGCCTATGACTAGAACAGTTTGAGAGATGACGGGTGAAATAGTGACATTATGCATAATCTTTTTTTTTTTTTTTTTTTGAGAAATAGTAATCAGCTTTCCAATGTCCATTCATTCAATTGCTAAGTCTGAATTGTCCATGATTAAGAAAGGCAGCCATCTTCTTACTGCTTTCCATATTACACTTTATCTCCGAAATGTTCTCTACCCAGGCTGCTCATTATCCAATGGAAGCAGGGATCACTTGAAGCATTTCCAATAACAATACAATTAACATAGGTTTTAATTGAATTTCAAAAATGGAATGAAAAAAAAAATATTTTTAAAAACGTTATGAATTATCTTCTTATTGCTTTTATGTCAGATATGAATGCAGGAATATACTCCATGTGGTAAGTGACTGTGTTTTGCATGTTCTAAATCCCAGATGATCATATTGTTGTTTACTGGTACTTCCCACATGGGAACTATTATTGGAGTTTAAATTATAATCGGAAATCTAATTTTACAGTTGAATAATTGAAACTATATTATAGTTCGACTAGTTTGCAGTTAACTATGCAAGATGATAACTGAAAGATGCAAATAATGTGACGTATAGAATGTACTGTACAATATACCCCTTCAGTTTTTGTAAACAAAAAAGACCCGAGTAGCTTAGCAACCTGATGTTATCCACTTATTGTGTTGCCACTAAATATGGAAGTATGAATAAATTATGGAAGTACCACTGATAAGATGGTTACAGTAGCTACTTAGCAGAGAACTGCCAAAGATGGAGCTCCTCAGACCAATTCCTCTGAATTTCCTGTAACCATACAGTAACTGTGATCTGTTGGCTTGGAAAGAGGTCCTGTTATTTTAGTATAGTAATATGCACTATATGGCCAAAAGTTTGATGACACCTGACATGAGTGAAAGAACTCTGACCATGGAGCAATGGAGTGTGGATCTACACAATATTAGGCAGGTAGTTTTAATGTTCTGGCTGATCAGTATATGTTTATTTACTGTGACTCTCCATAAAAATAATACGAATATTTTGTTAAACTGTGTTTGTCAGTCACAGTGACTGATGAACGAAGACTAGCTTCTCACCATCCTTACTAGACTTTCTACAGTTGGCATAAAGTTGGTATTGGGACATGTCAGTGTTATATTTTTATTTCTCCCCAATTTTACCGCTAAATTAGTCATGGCCAATTCCCACAGAACACGCTATCCACCCACTTTCCACATGCATGAGCTCTCATGACTGGCTAGTGTCGGGCGGCAGTGGCTCAGTCGGTAGAGCGGGTTGTCTACTAATCGTAGGGTTGGCGGTTCGAATCCCGGCCCGAGTGATCCCATGCCGAAGTGTCCTTGGGCAAGACACTGAACCCTAAGTTGCCCCCGATGGCAAGCTAGCACCTTGCATGGCAGCTCTGCTACCATTGGTGTGTGAGTGTCTCATTTGTAAGTCGCTTTGGATAAAAGCGTCTGCTAAATGAATAAACGTAGTGTCGCTGTGATTGATAAGGTATGCCACCCCTCCCACCCTGAACTTACCATCTCCGGATGATCGAAGAACCGCTTTTCTGTCGTCACTCAGGATTCCCATATCAGCATTATGTTTAATCCCGTGTACGCCTAATCACGTTTTGTATGCTCTTTGCATTCACCTGTGTAAAATATGATAAACTTATTCCCCTATATTGTTTTTAAGCACAAGAGGCATGACCCGGTTCTGATCACATTACAGCTCATTATCAGGGAATGTAACCTTGAATTGTGAATGATTGGCACATTTTTTTTAAAGAACATCAAACTTGTACCACATTTTCTTTTCCCATTTTGGAGGTGGATTTAATGAATTGACAAAATGAAAAATGAGAGAAAACAATTTTTGGAGATTTTTCCACAGCCCCAGTGGGAACATGTATATGAATGTTTACTCTATGCAGAGAGCCTTTGCTGACATCCTGTCTTATGATCAATGGCTAGTGGAATTCGTTCGAGAAAATTAGGCCATTTAGGAATCTTTTCTCAGGATGGTAATCTTATCTTACCGTTTAACCCTAAATATCTTCATGACTCATCACATTTTGAAGCCATTTATTAATTAGCCCCACCCCGATACACCCCTTTTTTCTCTCCTCGTGTAGGTGGGGTGTTAAATGGGTACTAATGCAGTACCTCTTCATTTGGACCGTCTGCATTGTCCTGCTTCATAGTGAAAACCAAAAACTTCTGTCTCAGAGAAGGAGAGATACACAAAGTCCATTATTTTGTCTTTTTTAATTATAGATATTATCAGTATTACTCAGCCCACAGACTGCACATCAAAGTCATCAGACAATTACGTTTGTACATCCTAAAAACAGGCATCCATTCACATCTTCAGAAATGTATTACCCATAAAAAAAAATGAAATGATGGAAAGCAGGAAATGAAAGCGTCCCTTAACGACGCTCCATCGTCTCCAAGTGCGCATTTCCTGCTTTCCAATTCGCTTTGCGATCATTTCCATCCTCACCCCACACCTCCATTTCCCAACGAAGATAACACGAAGTACAAGCAAGGCCCACCTCATTATACCAGCGGGATCTGGACTGCCATGTGATTGGTCAGTTTGCATGGCCCCGCCTCTTACCGTTCAGTCCTTTTCAGGCTGTTTCTGTCCATCACATTTCCCTTGTGGATTAATTTTTTTTCTTACAATTCTCACATTTTTCTAATAGCGGATGTTCTTTATACAGCAGAGGCATCCAGGAGCTTCAAGAGTTTATTTTTGTGAGAGTTTTCTCACAGGATTGTAAAGAAAAAAAAAAAGGAGAGGAAGATCGTATCTCGCAACAGTTTCACACCAGTCCGTCTGTGGTTCCACATCCAGACGTTAAGCAGCTTTCCAGATGTGCACAAGCAAGCACACACACAAACACAAACACACACTCATGGGGGGAATTGGAGTGACATTGTAAATTGAAAATGTAAATGAAATATCAGTAAACGTTCAGATGTGACTCAGTGGGAAATTTCAATTCCCAATGCTGCCAATCCCACACACAAATCAAACTGAAACGTTCATAGCACAGTAAAATGTAAACTTCACACACACACACACACACACACACACTGCTTTGGCGCACAGAACACACACCCACATGAATTCCAACCCCATAATCCAGGTATGCCTCTACACCTAACCCCGCCCCTATGCCACACCCCCATTTCCAAATGAGGACAACATGAAGCACAAGCAACACCCATCTATTCAGCATATTCCACAATTGGCACGGCCATCCGATTGGTTTTGTTTGGCCCCGGCCCCTCCTCGAGCTGTGAGCCCTTTGTCAATCTTCCTGTTGGACAGGTACATCAGAGGAACGCAGGAGAACTCTGAAGACCCGAGACTCCAGGGGACAAAGATCCAGCGTCGGTCACTAAAATGAGGGGCAGATAGCGGGTAGCACGGTCGCTAGCTAGTAGAGCAGGCAAGGGGATTGTGGGATACGTGTGAAAATAACACTCGACGGTGTGTTCTGTTCTTCTATTTGGTTTCCGCGTCAACATCGCCGCAGGTTTGATCCAATCTGATCGAATAAATAGGACTGATTGTTTTATTTGGTTACATCAGTGTCCAGATAGCTATGTGTAGGTCCATAAAGTGCCCTGAGAGAGAGAGAGAGAGAGAGAATTTTTTTTAATTACGCAGAGGTCTTTGTTGTCCATCAGTATATAGTTGCGGTCCCAAGTTTGCATACTCCTTGCAGAATTTACAAAATGTTAATTAAAATAAATAAATTAATTAATAAATTGTATTTTGTTTATTTAGTCCTGCCCTCAATAAGCTATTTCACATAACAGATGTTTATATATAGTCCACAAGACACAATAATAACTGAATTTACACTAATGAACCAGTTCAAAAGTTTACACACGCTTGATTATTAATACTGTGTGTTATTTATTACCTGGATGATCAGCGACTATTTTTATGTTTTGTGATCCCTTGTTGGTCCTTAGCAGTTCAATTCTTTGCACATTCGTTGAGTTTCCAGCATCTTCTGCATATTTGACCCCTTTCCAACAGCGGTTATATGACGTTGAGATCCATCTTTTCATATTGAAGACAACTGAGGGACTCGTACACAACTATTACATAAGGTGCAAACATTCACTGATGCTCAAGAAGGCAGCACGAAACATTAAAAGCCGGGGGTCTTTTTAAAAAAAAATAAATAAATAAAACTTCTTTATATGTTTCCCAGAAGACAAAATAATAATTTACACCCCCCGGCTCTCAGTTTCTCCTCATTTGCAAAGACATGCTTAAATCAAACTGGGATCCACTTGATCATCACCTTCTTAGCACAGAAGAAGTTTTCTCTTGCAAATGTCTCTCTTGTGAAACCTCTTTCAAACCCTTTGTCAAAACAGTTACTCGCTGAAAGACCCCAAACTCTATTGGATTAACTGTTGAACAAAAGGAAAACATCTATTCACAGCAGATCGAAAGTACTTGCATAATTATGAATCTCTAATGCACCTGTGTGGAACTCTTCAATCAACCCTCATCCAGCTATAAAAGAGGACACCTCTGTGTCCCAAAGGCACGGAAGGAGAGTAAGGGGCCATGGCAAAGGGGCCCGAGTAAGAGGAGTTTGCATGCGTGGTGGACGAACCGCAGCAACAGGAGAAAATAGAGCTCGAGTATCAAATGAAATTTGGGCAACAATTCCTGACCATGTCATCAATCATGGCTTGTCTTTTAGAGAGGCTGGACAAAGGGTCGGAGCACTGTGGCATCTAGTGTCAGGCTTTTTCGGAATGAGAACAGGCAAGTCACAATGTTACTGTATACCACTGTGTATTTCAGCTTTACTTTATTGCCCTGTTGGCACAACATCTGTGTCTACAGCAATGCAGATGTTTCATCAATCCCATTTATATGACTGTCATAATAACTGTCAATTTTGACAAGCTTTTTGCTTTTACTTTCTAGAATCCCCACACTACCACACACCGGTGGCAGAAAAAAGATCTTTATATGGTCGTGGCAAACAATGCGATCAGACTGCGTGAAATCCAGGCAGCAGTAATTGCCGATCAGGGAGCATTTAGAAATATCAACAGTGTGAGTTTGGCAAGTATTGATAGAGTCCTTAAAAGAAACCATGTCAGAATGAAGCAGCCGTACAGAGTTCCAAGTCCAAAGAAATTGACATCATGAAGGAGGCAAGCTTCCAGTGCAGGTGCGGATTTATCATCGTAATGCCTTGTTACACCATACAGTTACATGCAAACGGAATAATTTGCTTTATGAATTTTCTTGTTTTTTTTTCTTAGAGAATAATGGATCTTGAAGCTGAAAGGGCATGTCACAAATTCATTTATGTGGAGGAATCTGGCTTCAACCTCTGTAAAGTGAGGTGACCCAGGAGGAACATCATTGGGGTCATCAGAGGTCAGAGGAGCACCAATATAACCATGTGTGCTGGCATCTCCAATCATGGTGTCCTTTGCCACATACCAACTATCAGCCCATACAATACAGAACTCATCACATTTCTTGATGCACTGAAGGAAAGACTGGTTCCACCCGAAGAGAGAGGGCTGTTGAGGCCTGGGATGACTCTGTATGTCATCATTTGCGAGAATGTTGCCTTCCAATACTCTCGCACTGTGAATGAATGGTTTGCAGCACAGCCCTGTATGAGGATACATTTCCTCCTTGCATACTCTCCTTTTCTGAAGGTGTATGATCACCGGCCATATGAGCAGTTGTCCTTCCTGGAAGCATAAATGCTTTTGCGTGGCAATAGGTGCAGAGGACAGCCAGGGATGGATACGCCATTCAAGGAGGTATTTCCCTCGGTGCATTGCAAGGGAAAACATCCAATACGATGCTGATGAGAACCTGTGGCATACTCGTCAGGAACAAATGGACTACATGTGAAATTCTGAGTATTTCATCTCTTTATTTTGATATTTCCACCCACAGGTTTTCTTGGTTGTTTATTTGTGTTTTTTTTTTTTTTTAAAAAACAGTATTCAGCATTTCTGAGTTCGATAATTGATAGCTGTACTTCGTTGTCCGTTGTGTAATGATGGATTGAAAGAACACATTAATTTGACCACACGTATTCGTGTTTGATGGAAATATGTGCTTTTTTTTTTGCATGTTTAACGTTTCGTGAGTGTTCGAGCATTTTGAAAACAAAATGAGTCATTTTACAGTGAGTTTCAGTTTAGCCTGTGCGTTAACTGCTTTGAGAATGTGGCGTCAGAGTGGACAAATGTGTTGAAGCAGTCGAGAAAAACTAATGTAGTGTTGCCGTCTTTAGCATCAGTGGATGTTTACACCTTTTGTAATAGTTGTGTACGAGTAATAGTTGTGTGTTACAAAACATAAAAACAGTCGTTGATCATCCAAGTAACAACACACAGTATTTAGAATCAAGCGGATGTAAACTTTTGAACTGTGTAAATTCAGTTATTATGATGTCTTGTGGACTACATGTAAACATCTGTTATGTGAAATAGCTTATTCAGGGCAGTACAAAATAATAATAATAATAATAATTTTTAAAAGATCTTATTTAATAAAAAATGAACATGTAGCAGATTCTGCATGGAAGAATGACCCCACCTGTAAATGATGTGTAATGTACTGATATAGCAGTGTTCCTGAAAAATCTCACCTTTCTCAGCAGTAGTATTAGGGAATGGAGGTCAGTCAGATGGATGCTCTGGGCAGGAGCGGTTGATCTCAAACCATGTGTCTATACAGCTAGGCACACACGATATGTTGGTTAATATAGGAAATAATCACATACTCCCTTTTCTTAAATATGATTTAAATAGTACTCCTTTATTTTATCATCAACAACAAAAAGAAGAGAAACAACAAGAAGAAACGAATAGTGTAAAGTTAGACAATAGTTCTTCTATCTTTTTCACTGCACAGTGTGTGTTAATTCTTTTCTGCCCTTTACCAGCATCGCTACTTGGTGGAGATTTTTGGTTCGTGGACTATTTCCTCAACCAAGCATGTCTACTCCTCCTGATACACTCGTATCAGTGGTACACACACTAATGCCTGGGGCTCACTAGAGGATCATCGGGTCTGAATTTGAGTCACGTTTGAAAAGTTCTGCGAGACTCCCAGGTTCTCAGGATCACTGGTCAGGCCTCTGCGAAATCAATATACAGTCCCCTCCTAAAGTACTGGAACAGCAAGGCTAATTCATTTGAATTTGCTGTAGACTGAAGACATTTTGGTTTGAGATCAAAAGATGTATATGAGAAGAGAGTCTGGAATTTTCAGCTTTTATTTCCTGGTGCGTATATGTAGACGTGTTAAACGACAGAGAACATAGCACATTTTGTATCAGACCAGTCAATATGTAGGTGAGTAAGAATAATGGAACATGTGTGACAGGTGTTTCTTTGACCCAGGTGTGTCCTGTTTGATTGATGAAACAAACAATAAATAAGTCTGGATGTCTACTATGGTTTAAGTCTTCAGTTTTCACCTCTGAAAACTGCATTTGTTGTTTAAAAAGGATAAGCCAACATGAAGATCAGAGAGCTGTCTACGGGAGAAGAAAAGCAAGCCATTTTAAAGATGAGAAAAGAGGGAAAATCTCTCAGATACACAAACATTGGGCATAGTCAATACAATAATACGAAAATGCCCTGAAGAAGAAAGAAACCACCGGTGTACTGAGTAACAACACTGAATGGGTCGGCCAAGGAAATCAACAACAGCTGATGACATACATTTTGAGAGCTGTGAAGAAACCCCCCAAAAAACAGTCAGTGACATCAACAACAACCTCCACCGAGCAGGGGTGAAGGCATCACAATCCACTGTTTGAAGAAGACGTCGAGAACAGAAACATAGAGGCTATAACACAAGATGCAAAACACTCATCAGCAATAACAATCAGAAGGCCAGTCTAAAATTGAACTAAGTTAAACACCAGACCTTAACCCAGGTGAGCAGTATTTCACCTCCTGACGAGGGAGAAACCCCCTGAAACAAACAACAACTAAACATGGCTGTGGTAAAAGCATCACAAAAGGAGAAACCAACAATTTGGTGATGTCAATGAGTCGCAGGCTTGATGCAGTTATTGCAAACAAGGGAGATGCAACCAAATATTAGAATTTGGTGAATTGTATGAATCTTATAGTTCAGGTATATGAAGCCACCAACATGTCAGACTCTGCTGTAACTAATATCTGGTCAGTCATGACTGAGGGGGAGGGGCAGGAGGAGGAGCAAACAATATGGCACTACAGTCAGTAACAGTACCTGAAGTAAATTTGGTTAGATATAAATGCAACTACAAAAGAATGAACAAGATTTCTTGAGGAGAATAACAAATTCACACAACTGGAGAGGAGAAAAAGTACAGGGATTAGTACAAGCATTATCATGCTTGTGTTTACCTTTTGTGATAGATGCAGAGGCACGGCAGTCTAGCGATGGTGTCTCCCTGTTGCAGCTCCTCCAGACAGATCACACACTCACCTGCGTCTCTTGCCAGCACGTCATCTACACACACACACACACACACACACACACACACACAAAACTCTGTTACATGCAGGTTGGGAAATAAAATGAGCACCTTGTCAGTTTATTACCGGTTTCTCAAACATGTGTGTGTAAGATACAACATTATTCTTCACATCGTCCTGACGGATCAGAGAGACTGCACTACTGAATAAGTTCCTCTAGGCTGCAATCTGTGATAAAGAGTCCTGTACATTACTGCAAAAGGCCAATTCAGATCAATGTCACACGCCCGCAACCCTGAGGCCTTTTTCCCAACTGAAACCATACACAGCTGACCAGATCAGTGACCATTGGAAAAACTTTAGCAGAATGTTACCGCACCACCCTCTGCCCTTTAATTACACACGTCCCGATCACTTCATCATGATCACCATTATCGGCTGAAACGCAGTGTGCGAGTGAGAGAGAGAGCGAGAGAGAGAGCTGAGCTGAGACTGTGCTGACAGCAGGGGGCGGTGTGGAGAACAATCCTGTATCTTCAGAGTCAATCATGTGGCGAAAAGGACAAGTACGTGTCCTCAGCCGCATGTTGAAACCTGCAGTTCTTTTGCTCTAAGCTGATATCTGAGGACAGGTGAACACACACACACAGCTATCTCCATCACAACTGGTAAACATGTTTTTAGCAAAGCCAGGAAACATACAAGAACAACAAACCACATGTTCTCTTTATAAAGACTCGCCACTTCCCTTGGAAACACCTGTGCGGCTTTGCGTGCATGCATGTGTGTGTGTGTGTGAGACAGACCAGTTTAGAATTAGTCTAACAGCTAATGCAGTCTAGAGGAATTCTATATTTGGAAGTTAAGACACTAGCTAACTGGAAATGCTATTAGCCTATACCTTCTGAATTGTTCCACACACACACACACACACACACACAAACCTTAAATTGTCAGAATCTCATATGCACTACTTTTATCTTCTGAGGTCAGTGGTACAGTATGCGGTATTTACACACTTTATTAAAGAGATAGAGAGAAAGTGTGAGAGAGATAAAGAGAGACAGAAAGAGAGACAGCAAGAGAGAGAGTAAGAGAAAGAGAGAGAATAGAAGGGGGGCACCTGAGGTTATGGGATTATGGGACAAAGTTGGAGGGTAAGAAAGATAGATATAGGGAGAGGGAGAGAGACAGGGTGGGAGAGAGAGGGAGAGGGCACTCAAAGTAAAAAAGGACAGCTAGAAGTCAAGACAATGTACGTGTTCGTGAGTGAGAGAGCTCTTAAGGTACAGGATTAAGGCAAAGAGAGACAGAAGGGGTGTCTATCAATGTCATTGTCTGTATCTGTTTAATGCTCAAAATATTTATACCATGACATACTATTTTACATTTCCAACCCTCAAAAGTCCATCACTAATGTTCTGTCCTTGATAAAAGAATTTACATCCTTTTCCAGATTTACAATTGACTGGGAGAAAAGTGAGCTAATGCCGATTACAATCAATATCAATCCCCAGTTCTTACACTTTTAAACCAAAAAAAAAAAAAAAGATCCAGGCGAATTTCAGGCAATTCCCCATTTTATACCACACATCTTATTTAAACAATTACATGGAGCAATTGTGCCATTTTTATGGGATTACAAGAATGTGCAAATATCTAAGAAGCACTTGTGTAAAACTGAAACAGAGGGCGGGTTTAGATTACCACAGTTCAAGTATTATTACTGGGCAGCAAACCTGAATGTTTTTTCAGGGTGGAAAAAGGAGTCTGAGGTGTGTAGGGATCGCTCTTGGCTTAGGATGGAACAACTCTTCTGCAACAAGACATCTCTCCCAACCCTTCTTAACAGCTCCCAGAAAATAAATGATGATCTATATGATGATCAATTTGTTATGAATAATGCACAAAAAATTTGGAAACAGATTAAAAAGTATATAAAAGGCCCTGACAAGTACTTAGATACATGTTTGGTTGTGTACTAAATTACAAGATTACTGGAAGTGCATCAGTGTTGGGTAAATTACTCAAAAAAATAAAAAGTAATCCACTACAGATTACTCATTATTACTTTAAAATTGTAATCTGGTTACATTATTGCATGTAAAAAATGTAATAAGATTACTACCCGTATTTTCCGCACTATAAGGCGCACCGGATTATAAGGCACAGTCTCAATTACGGGGTCTATTTCTGTACTTGACCAATACATAAGGCGCACCGTGTTATAAGGCACATACGGTTGTTACACCAACCAAAGTCGCACAACAATTTTTACAGATTTTGGAACTCAGTCCATACATAAGGCGCACAGACGATTTTTGAGAAAATTTAAGGCTTTTAGGTGCGCCTTATAGTGCGGAAAATACGGTAATTACTTTCACGTTACTTTCAAAACCTATCAAACCTACAAAAATACACTATACAGTGAAACTCATAGTTCTTTCAGTAATTTTAGCGTGTATGACATGATCAGAAAAAGTTGGGTTTATCATAAAACTTGGCTCGGGTGTGGTGACTGTTTGTAGGACTACCAGAGAAATAAAATATAAAACTTTTCTAACCAGGCTAGTTTGGTGTCGCTAGCCAAGGGGAGGCACAGCTAAGCTATCATTGTGTGGGTTTAGCTGCTACAGTGCCATGTAGAGTACCAGTACATTATCTTTGCTTATGCGCTGTTCATATGTTCACGTAAACTGGAACTCATATAGACATTTCCTGCTCAGCATCAGAAGATGCTACTGTTCCAGGTTCAACCCCTTTACTGGTTTAAAAAAAAAAAATCAGAATAAAGTATATCCCCTTTTCCTCACACTGACTGAGCTAGCGATTGGCAGAATTGAGAGACTGTCAGCCAATAAGACATGAGTGTTTCCATGTATTTTCCTGTAAACCCTGTCTGATTGGTCTCGGCTCCATTCACTGAAGATATAAAATTACAGACTGCCTTCTTTTACTGACATTCAGTTACATAGTGACAAACTGCTCCAAGTGGAGAATTATCCGGGGCTAAAGAAATAATCTTTGAGGCAAAACATGATTTATTTTAAAATGCATTTTACTTGGTATTGTTTTCTTAAATAAATTTGCAATGCAAGTAACGTAATTTTATTGACATCAGTAACTAATCAAATTACATAAATTTAAAATGTAATGCGTTACATTACTGCATTATCAGAAAAAGTCATTAGATTCCAGTGACGTGTTACACCCAATTTTGCCGAGCATATTTGATTGTCTTTCTAAGACGTTTAAAAAAGTTCTGGATCCGGACACACTCACAGCTATTCGAGGCCTATACAGTAATATTTGGGTGACTAATGCATATGAAAGACAAAGCAATGTTATTAAGCAGGATAATTGCCAAGACGTTGGTTGATCCTGAGACTTTGGAAGACTGAATAGATACCAAAGTTTGGGCCAAATAGCTTATAAATATTTATAGGCACTGTTCAAATATCTCAACCTCTTCAAAGATAAGCTTTGAACATTTGACAAAGTCTGGGGAAAGGCCCCTAAAGGGCCCCTTGATTTTTGCATAATTTTTTATTTTTTAGTGCTTTAAAAAAACTTTGTCTATGAGTAATAACAATGTACTTATTAATGAGCCTAAATTATTGTTGAGGAACTGAATTTTTCTCCCTCATTATTCAAATTATCTGTATTATCAAATTCATTACGTTTTCCCCTTATTATTGTATTATCATTGTGTCTGCCTGTAAAACACACATGTAGATGTGTACTAGTGTACAAGCTCGCAATTAGCCACTACATTCACTGCCTTCTAATGTTTGTGTTATCTGTTTGTGTACGTGTGCATATATATATATATATATATATATAAATATATATAAATAACATTACATACACACACATACCTTTTCCAGAACCAGAAAACCAGAACTATGCAGTCTATACTTGATATTTTTATTATGTATATATAAAAATGCATAAATCATTTTTTTAACCCTACAGCTACAACCTAAATTACTAGAAACTGAAAACAAAACATTCATTCACAAACCATTTTTTTTTTTTTAATTGCAATTTGCAGTACATACATGTGTTATAATTGTATTCAACTGTTAACATTTCTGGAAAGCTTTCCATCTTCTGTCTAATGTGACTGCGTGAGAAAGTTAACTATACTTCAAAGCAACAAATGAACT
This sequence comes from Noturus placidus, assembly GCA_022414735.1. NCBI lineage: Eukaryota > Metazoa > Chordata > Actinopteri > Siluriformes > Ictaluridae > Noturus > Noturus placidus. Next base: position 22,701 of record JAFFST010050920.1, on the reverse strand, counting down.
TTGTTTGGGACCTCCTTTCCCAAATAAACTACCTGTTATTTAGGTTACATTTGACAATATCCAGCTAATATTATTTTTGCTGGATTTACTTATCCAGAATAAATGTAACAACTGAGCAGCAGCTCAATATACTGTATGAGTGCACAGTCCTTTGGTTTATACAGAAATATGGTAGAAATATGGTTTTATTTTGGAGCTCAGTAAGGCAGTAAGGCTTTAATTTGGGCTAAAACTGAATCTGTTTTTCCATTTATTGCAAATCAGAAATGTGTATCACAATTAACTGCTCGGCCGATGATGCGGTATGTGCTCATCAATATATGTGTGTAGTACAAATACAAGCCGGACATACTACATCCGCCATATTGGCATTGTCATTTGACCAACAACTTAAAAAGAGCGAACGTGCTGCCTTCCGCCATTTTTTATTCTGACAGCTATTCCCACCAGCACATGTCCCATTGACTTATAGCGCAGTGTCCACTGCTTCCATACTGCAGAATCTCAACACAAGCAGATACATTTTCCGGTGTCTGGATAGAAATTTGGATTTTTAGTTGTAGTGGTTGTGGGAATTTCCAGAAACCTGGCAACCCTCCTCATGTGCTTCAGCAAGCCATTCTTGAAGTTCCGCATTAAAGTAAAAACCTGACACTTCCATAACTTGTTTTAGTTTTGTCTGGTAGGATCCTGATGCATGCACTTATTCTGAACTTTCTGGCATGCCTCCTAAAAAACACAAAAAAAAAAAAAAAAAAACACACACTACACCAACTACTGATTGATCTGTATTTATTATCTGTTCAAACTAAATAACATATTAGTATCCAGTTATAACAATAACAGAGAGAGAGAGAGAGAGATGATGTAAGGCAGAGAGTTATACATACATAATTGGAGAGATAGATAGATGGCAAGAGAGGGATTAATGACATTCTCAATGGTAAATGTGCCTAGATAACAAGGGGTGAGTTTCTTGGAACTGTCCTTGAAGGGAATGTCTTTAGATGAGAGCCATATCTTTTGGTCTGGCTGGTAGCTGGGTGCAGGTGTACAACGACAGTCAGTGAGGTGATGGGTGCAGTCACTAGAGAAAAGCAGGGCAGAACAGGCCTCCTTTCATATCTTGTGGCAACGCCTGATGTGGACCTGTACTGATGGAATGGCAATATCACCCTACTGGGTGGGGAATTGGGGAGGCTCATAAACCAGGGAATGCATAAAGGGGGACATACCAGTGGCAGTACTGGACAGAGAGTTGTGGGCGTACACAATCCAGGGAATCTGAGAGCTACAGGTGGAGGGGTTGTTGGTGACACATCGCAACGCTGCTTCCAAATCCTGATTAGCCCGCTCTGCTTGGCCATTCGTCTGGGGATGAAAACCAAAAGAGAGACTCACAGTGTTGGAAGAGGCAAGGCTTTCCTCCAAGTGCACACAGTACAGGACTTGATGAAGTGTCCGTTTCCATGGATGGCCATGGAATTTATAGTTGCGGTGGCAACTATCCAATTTATAGTTGTGGTGGCAGGCAAACTCAGGAGTAGTGGAGGACCTGGGAACTTACGGAGTCAGGGACAAACAGACAACCAGGAGGATCATTACCTGGATCAGCCCAGATCTTCACAGGGCCAGCTTTAACTCGCACGCACTCAATGATGTACCCCAGGAATGTGACCGTGGGAACATGAACTTTTCAGCTTTGACTAAACAAGCGGTTCTCCAGAAGCTGCTGCAGGACTTGATGGATATGGAGAGTGTGCTCAGTGAACACATGGGAGAATATCATCCAAATAAACAAACACAAAGCGATTTAGGAAGTCCTGGAGTACGAGAGGACGAGAGCTTGAAAAACAGCTGGGGCATTGGTGAGGACGAAAGTATTCAAAGTAGCCTAGAGTGGTGTTGAAAGGTCTTCCACTTGTCCACTGCTCTGATCCTGACCAGGTGGTATGCGTTCCGCAGGTCCAACTTTATGAAAATAGTGGCCCCATGCAGCAGTTCAAAGTCTGAGTTGAGGATACGGGCCAGGAATTTCCCATCCAGGGTGTTGACAGTAATGCGAGGATCCAGGGACTCAGTGGGTAGGCCGGACTGTGAAGTTAACTCCTTATTCAGGAAGTTATCTTCAGCACCTGAGTCAATAATTTTGAGGAGGAGAATGGAGAGCTGGTTGTAGCACAGGGTGGCAGGAATAGGAATCTTAAAGCGGGATAGGGGTCAGGAGTGGCAGCTGTTTGGCTCACCAGTAGCCCCCCATTCTACTGGTGAACCTCCACCCCTTTAAATGCAAGAAGCAGTTAGCCAGGCATAATAGAAGCATGCGCCTGTCTGGAATCTTCTCTCCGTTTATCAGGAGTAAGCCGGGTCCGACCCAGCTGCATAGGTTCTTCCCCGGGTGACTTGGAGTAAGATGAGACAATTCTAGGATGGGGATGAGGTTCAGGGGGAGGACTGGCAGATGAACACAGAACAGAACTAGAGGTGAAACGTGCCCGCGGTTGGCTGGCTCTCTCTTTGCTTTGCTCCCTCAGGCAGTTATCCAACGTGATGGCCAGGGTGATTAGTTGGTCGAAGGAGTCTGGCTCGACCTTCAGGGCTAGTTCATCCTTCATCCGCTTGCTGAGTTTGTTCACAAATACTCCATGGAGCGCCTCTTCATTCCAGCCTGACTCAGCAACCAGGATCTGAAACGCCACAGAGTACTCCGCCACACTGATGGGACCCCTGGCGGAAGCACAGTGCCTGAGGGCCTCCTTCCTCTGGATTGTTTCCCCTTATAGTTGCTGGGTGAGGAGCCCAAGCTAGTCCATCATGGCCTGAAGTGCACGAAGCTGTAGTTCATGTTGATTCAGGAGGGTTCCCTGATGAGACAGGGCTGACTACAGGGCTCTGATGGGTCCATGTTAGCCAGATTGTTCTGTTATGTGGAACACAGAGGGGAACCAAATGCAGTATACAGACACACGACTGAAAGTTAGCAGGATTTATTGAAGGGTAGTTGAAACTGGGGTAAATGGGAAAGGAATATAATAATGAATAGTCGGGGTCGGGATTGGAATTTGCATCCGCTGCGTGAGAGACGAGCAAACAGCCAATACGCCACGAAGGAACAGAGAGCAGGGCTGAGCCTAGCAGGAAGTGTGCAGAGAGTGAGCAGTGAACCTGGAACACGAGGAGAAACAGACAGGATAAGCACAGGGAAACTCAACAAAGGAAACACTGGACATGATGGAAAACAAACGCGAGGAAGGCCAGAAGTGTAACTGAAGCCGGAACAATCTGGCGATGAGTGGCTGAAAAATAAGGGTTTATAAATGCTGCAGATTGGATGAGTAGATGAGAACCAGGTGACATCAATCTTCAATCAGGATGGGCGTGAACTGGAGTGCTACGCCCAGACACACACACAGGAGAGAGAGAAAACACTGGAACACAGGGAAGTCTGGCCGGGCTATGGCATTTGGAACCAATAACTATGGTTTCATCTCGCACACTGGCCAGAGCTTGCTAGCTTGGAGCCTGTGATTTAGCTGTGCATCAGGCTGCAGAAAGACAGTGCGTGTGTGTGTGTGTGTGTGTGTGTGTGTGTGTGAGTGAGAGAGTTTTTCAGTCCCCTGTTAGCCTTGGTTTCCTTTCCTGGATGCGAATGTGTTAGGAAGTGTGTAATGAAGAATTGACTGGTAAGCAGAAGTCCTATCCTGACAAACTTCCTCCTGATCAGTAGGTGTGCGTGTTTTTATACACTGTTGATTTGATGTCACACACTCCTGACATGTCGAGTGCAGCTACAATATTAAGTTTAACAAGAGTAATTGTTCAAGTTACATTTTTAATCCCAGGAGAGTTCGGGTCATACACAAACTAATCCCTGTGTGCGTTCTGAAAATCCCAGGTAAGCTGACCAGTGCATGATCTCTTAAAACAGAATTTACATTTAGCTAATAAGAGTGAGAAGGGAAACTAGAACTAGAGAGAGAGAGAGAGAGAGAGAGAAGGAACGCAAGAACGTGCAAGAACAGGAGAAGGAGATAGAAGGGGGTGAACGAGAGGAGGCATGCAAGAATAGGAGAAGGAGGTAGAAGAGGTGAGAGAGCGCATGCAAGAAAAGGAGAGGGAGATAGGCAAATAGAAAGAGAGAGAGAACAAGAAAAGGAGAGGGAGAGAAAGACACAGGGACAGACAGACAAAAACAGAGTGGGGAACAAAGAGAGAGAAAGACAAACAGGGACGAGTACAGACAAAGAGACAAAGAGAAAGAGATGGGGGAGAAATAAAGTAATTGGCAAACAGATGGAGAGATAGAGAACAGAAATATAGACAGAAATATAGAACAGAAAACTGACAGAAATATAGAAAGAGAGATAGAAAGAAAACAACAGTTGTTTAAGTAAAAGAGTTCAAGTAAAGGAGAGAGAGAGAGAGAGAGAGAGAGAGAGAGAGAGAGAGAGAGAGAGAGAGAGAGAGAGAGAGTCATGCAGATCCATTAAATAGTCTGGACTCCTCTATTATAAGTAAAAAATGTAAGCAGTCGACTACAGATGTGGGTCTTTGTAAACAGTAAAGTTATTGACATAGCGATCCTCCAGTCATAAGGAAGCTTAACACATAACGCCTCCGTATTTAATCCGTCGTCAGTAAGAGTGGTGAAAGTGAGAACACACCCTGATACCTGAAAATAACAGACTTCTTCACCTCAGTAATTCTCTGATATCAGGACATTTCATCAGGCGTCATCTCCAACTTGCTGCGTTGGAAAAGCTGTGTGGTGTTAATGAACGTGGCAGGGTCTCACTGCTCTGTTTACCTTTTAAACTTCTTTCTTTCCACGGCAGAATAAAAGAAGAAGTGAGAATTTACTGGAGTTTGTGTGTGTTAGAGCTGACTGAAACAGAGCAGAGGCCTCAAATACACATCGTGTTAAGACCTGCTTCATTCCATCAACATCAATAAAGCCTGGGGTGTTACATAGACACACAAACACACACAAACAAAATGAATCCTGGAAGCGCTACACTGCAATGTTTTTCAACACTTTCTCCAAGAAATTGAGCCGTGTGATTTGTCCTTACAGGACAGCTGTCCTTGCGCAGTGTTCTAAATGGTACAGACTTTATCTCTAGAGCAGAAGATGCTGCTTAAAATAATAAACATCCGTTTAAAGCTTGAAAGTATCTTACCTTGAGCTTACTAGCATGAGCTGCAACTTTCTCAGGTGCATCTTCAACGTGTTCATTTTCCTAAACTATGTGCTGAAGATGACCTGCTCTCTGGTGATCCATCACTGATGCAAAATGTTCCACCTGGACCACACCTGAACTTACTTTTTTATAGATTTTAATACTAGTTATGCTCCTCAAACCATTCCTGAACAATTTTTGTAATGTGGCACGGAGCATTATACTGCTGAAAGAGCCCACTGCCATTAGGGAATGCCGTTACCGTGAAGGGGTGTACTTGGTTACACCCTTTAGATAGGTAGTACGTGTCAGTAACATCCACATGAATGCCAGGACCCAAGGTTTCCCAGCAGAACATTTCCCATAGCATCATACCATCCTGGTGCCATCTCTTCCCCAGGTAAGCAATGCACACGCACCTGGCCATCCACACAATGTAAAGGAAAACATGATTCCTCAGACCAGGCCACCTTCTTCCATTGCTCCAAGGTCCAGTTCTGATGTACCCAATGTAGGTACTTTCAGCGGTGGACAGGGTTCAGCATGGGAGCTACAGTAGCTCTTCTGTGGGATTGGACCAGAAGTTTAGCCTTCACCACGGGTTCCCCATGACCCTGTCGCTGGTTCACAGGCTATTCTTCCGAGGTGGACTTTTGGTAGGTACTAACCACTGCATATTGGGAACATCCCACAAGACCTACCGCTTTGTAGATGCACTGAACTAGTCGTCTAGCCATTACAATTTTTCCCTTGTAAAAATCACTCAGATGCTTACACTTGTCCATTTTTCCTGCTTCAAACACATCAACTTTGAGAACTGACTGTTCACTGCCTAAGATATCCCACCCCTTGACAGGTGCCACTGTAACGAGAATGTTATTCACTTCAGTCAGTGGTTTTAAATGTTATGGCTGATCGGTGTACATTATTATATTACCCATCCTTAATGAGCATTTGACTAGTTTAGTTGATGCACAGAAGGCAGTCTTCCCTTTCTTTGGCTCCTTTCTTGCTTTTCAGCTCACAATCTCCTTTAACAACTCGACAAAGTCGAGCTCTTGAACACGCTCAGACTCATTGTCCAGCAGTGAGCACATGCAGAGTCATCTTCAGCACCATTTTAGTTGCGAGTTCAGTTTTTAAAATCAGACCCATTTGGGCTTGTTTCTCATTTTTAAAATCATTGACACACTTGGTGTGGATTTGCAGTTATCCATATCTGCTTACCTAGCTCCAATTAAAAACAGTCCACCAACTGACCACTCATTGGTTACAAATTCAGAACCACACACACCAATAACATTTCAGAATTTATTCTAGATTCTGTAATTTTACTGATATTACCATCAATTGACTCGTGTCCTTTGCAAAGTGTTGTGTGTGACAGTGTGATGGGCTAAACATGAACTTTACATCTATGCTAGTTGAGGCCCTCCAAGTGGCCAGGACCCCAGTGCTCAGTAGTTCCGATCAGTAATCCGTCCCTGACCAACACATGTAACTAAAGCTTACAAAATGGACTTGATTTGCAAACATCCTCAACCTGAAATGCGTTGCCTGTGGTCCCATCTGACCCAAAACCATTTCTTGGCATGCTTGCTCTCAGGCTTTACATCTGCTCCAGCCAATATACACAGTGTAATGGAGATCAGTCAATATGTAGATAATTCAGAAATGAAGTTACTGGCATCAAAATCAATATGGAGGGAATCCCCCCAAAAAAAAACCATCACCACCACTTATGCAGATTTTTTTTTTTAACCACAGTAGGGTTTTTAAATACCACACCATTTTGCACTACAAATACCAGAGAAAGTATTAGATGGAGAGAGTGGGGGAGGGGGGAGAACGGGAAGAGGGCGCAGAGAAAGAGGAAGAAGAAGAGACCGAAACAAGGAAATAGGGAAGTGCCAATAATAAATATATGCTGTATCAGTAGAGATTTGCAAAACTACGGATTTTTATATTGCACATATGTTCACTTGTAACTCTCTTCACATAACGCACTACTTGTTTTGAATCTCGCCGCCTGCTACATGATACACACTGCTGAGGCAGAACGATGATTTGAATAATCTGGTCATTTTTAATTAATAACAGTGCACGGATGAGCAAGCAAATTAAAGCTGCTCTGTAGGTAAACTCCCCTGCTGTAAGTAACAGTCATTACACAGTTCAACATATTGACTGAAAATAAAGACACTCGACAGACTTGAATATCTTTTGTGACGCGAGGACGGTTCATAGCCCAGTGACCTGTTGACTTATTGGTGGAATAGATAATTTATCATTTGTCCACACCTGATGAAGATAATTCAACGCAATATCATCAACAGGGGTTTCAGATATTGTCATGGCTCTGTGTAGACAAGGCTGCCTGTGTGGGCTTATTTTAAGGAAACTTTTATGATTCCATAATGACATTATCCCATTCGGTCTTCTAAGGTTGTTTCCTTTGGACCAGTTGGAAGAAGTCCTTTTTGGAAAAGGCAATCCTATAATTCTGATAATCATGCAAGATTTCTAAAAATCAAACTGTACACAGAACTCAAAAAATCTTATATCGTACAGCTTGGTAAAATATTAAGACAATCATCATAATCTGATATTATTACATTAGCACATGCACAGAAGAAATGCTGAGAATGAACTACAGAGAGAAACAGAGAGACAGGGACAGTGGGGACGAAGACTGCGGGTCATTCAGAGTTTACAGACACAGACGCTTATTGATGAGTCACGTAAGAGATGGGAAAAAAAGACATCATTAGCAAAGGACTAAAATAGAACAATGGATGATCAGAGTGGCAGTGTGGAACGCGTGTACAGGATGTGCGCTGCATTGAGAGGCGTGGCTTACCGTTATAGGAGAGGCGGGGCTTACTTAGACACATGATGAAGTGAACCTCCATTTCATTGGACGCCACTGACTTGGAGCAAACAGGACACTTGAAGCCTGAAAGACACAGAGAGGAGTGCGTAAGAGCCAATCAATAGACAGGGCATGGTGTCAATCAAACTGCACAGCCAATCAGAACCCAAACTCTGGTTCATATTAAAAGTAACACACGCACACAATTTTCCACTTCAGCCAGAGCACAATAGTGTTTTTCAGTTTATGCCTGCAGCAAGGCTAATTCTCCTAACAAAAAAGGAAAGCATACAGCTACTAGTTTAGCATTTTGCGTATAAATGCTGTAAAACATTAACAGTTTTATTCACTCATCTGGAGCCTGTTCTGGAGCCAGCTCAGGGTGTGAGGCCATGAATTGGATCCATATACCATGGATTAGACATCAAGTCCATCGCACAGCATCATGCGCATTCATACAACACATTCACATCTAACAGCAATTTCGAGCAGTCAATTAACCTACTGGCATGTATTTGAACCTGGAGAACAAACCCTCTACCTGAGACTGATGCTTTTGTAGAGTGATCAATGTTGCACAAAGTGATTTTTGCTTAATCATGGATGGCTTAGGTTTACACTTGCTATGATAGCTTTAGGACATCAGTTGCCGCAAACAGTTTTGCCCTCAAGTCTCTGACCTAGGGATGTCACGAGAACCGATGCTTCAGTACCAAGTTGGTACCATCATTCTTAAAACGGTACTTGTTTTTCCTGGAGTAGCGTTAGAACCGTTTCTAATAGAGGTTGCAATTCCTCCAGACCTGATGGGGGCAGCAAATATGTGCAAGTGTTTTAGTCGGTCCACAAGTAGTGGTGAAGAACAACAACAACAACTACAAGCACACGGGAAAAACTACAGAAGATTAGCTCCACTGCGACTCGTTGAGAGGAAATGTGGTATGGAAAATGGAAATACTTCGCATTCGAGGGGATGACTACAAACATATCATGGATGCTGTGAAGTCGGTGTGCAACCAATGCGCTCCATCATTTCAAACACAGTGAGGAAACGCCTGGAATTCGGAGAAGCACCTGAAAGACGGTCCTATATTATGTTAAATGTAAAATGTCAGTTAAATGTAGCCTAATGTAACTAATAATTATTCAAATGTTCATGCTTTCAATAAATATTTCTGGCCTGCCACCATATCAGTCTGTAAACTAATGCTTGTATTCAGAGTATAAGGGGTGTGTGTGTGTGTGTGTGTGTGTGCGTGTGTCTCTCTTTTTGCCAGTATCAGCATTTGCCAGTATTTTTAATAAATTTTTAAAAATATTTTATACCATACCGTGGTATCGATGTTGGTTTCGAGTATCGTGTACTTTCGGTGGCATCGGTACCGACTACTAGATTTTTTTTGGTATCGTGACATCCCTACTCTGACCTGTTCATGCCCAGGTCAGATTACGTCAGAGTTTGTTGGAAAATCATACCATGCTGCTCAGACATTCCACGACCGGCAATTGAACATTTAGTCGGTGAAAACAAACGCTGATAAACGGCAACAGACGCAGACAGGGTTAACGCACTGATCTGACAAAACCTGACAAAAGTGTCTGTTGGCATAGTGTGAACTAGGCATAACATGCATTTCCTCCAGAAAACGTGAAGCCAGCAGTCACATCTTTTGGAGCTGCTACTCATGCTGTGTCACAGGACAGCTGAACAAGTGCTAACTTCCACATACATGAGCTCACAGATGCCCACGCACTGTCTGACAGGGGAGCGAGTAACCATCCCTCCCATCCAGAGAGCATGGTCAATTACGCTCTCTTGGACTCCTGGCTGTGGCATCATCAAAAATCAAACGCCTGACAATAGAGTGAATGCTTTTCTGTTGCACCACTTATTTCTAGCCAAGCTGCTCCTTTGAGGATTGTTTCATTACGTTAACAGGACGCCGCTGAGCTCACAGTCAATAACATGGCCAATAATCGCACCAAACCTTCTCTCAGTCGGCAGAGGCAATCAAATCAGAAAGCACAAAACTGACAAGCTTGTTCAAAAAGAACAGCCCATGTTTTCAAGGAATTCTCAGAAATTGCAGTTAACGGAAAGTTTTTCGACTGAACCAGGTTAACGTGCCCGTTTTAAACGTCTCATCTTACTGACAGGCGCAGGAGTGACGTACTGGAGTAGATTAAGTGTGTCAACTGCGCAACAGGTGTTCAAATGTGTCAAGTTTTGTTCCAGCAGCATAGAGAGCCTGCAACATGCTGATGACAGTCACCTGGAACATCAAACCCATCAACACTCCGTCACTCAGCGGTCAGGAAGTCAGGAACGGCTGCCTGACATATTGTGAGTGCGTTCAGCTTTATACAGCAGCTGAAAAAATTCAGTCAGATATTAATGCGGGACAATCTTTAGCCATGACATCACATTGCAGGTTCACCAGTTTACTTTAACTTAGAGAGATCCTTCACGATCATATGGACATAATGATTTTTTTTTTCCCGTTTTAAACGCACTCTTGTTCTTTTGCGGACATTTAGGTGGAAATAAGATGTCATGCACTGAGCTGTACCACCATGCTCCATCCCCACAGTGTGTCCTGAAACCCACCCACATGCTGGGAAAGCTTTTAGCTTACTGACACAAATCAAACTTTTTAATTCAGCCTCAGTACTACTGGGACTACACTACTGGGAGTGCTCGAGGAACACTGCTTATTCACATTATATCAGTTTATTATATCAGTCAAGAGACGTGCTGAGAACGGCTCATTTTACTCTACAGTTAACAGTCATGTAAGGAATTATACAACGTTCACATAACGTGCACATTTAGTGCAACTATTCCTTCTGCACACAAACTGGGTAATAAATCCCATACTCAAAATGCATTACAAAAACACATGTATAAATCGGTTAAATAGACTATATGACACCTTATAATGCGTGACATAAGCCTGTATCAGTACCTTTAGTTGTACACGTAACATTTTATGAATTGATAATCTTAACGACATTTGCACCAGAAACTATTTCCAACAACTCTAATCCTTTTTGTTACCAAGTTCAAAAAAACTTCGAACATGAAGGAAGCTATTGAAGAAAACTACCTCAGACATTTGACCTTGCTGTGAACTTGAACCTGTTTGGATCATTTCCAAAACCTAATTCGCTGGTTACAATGAGAATTCTATAGAAATCCCACAAACATTCAAGGGCTCGTTCTTGACATATCGCACGAGAATCTCTGACAGACGCATGGAAAACCTGAATACATCAACTACTTTTTGGCGTAGAAACACTTGGGGGAGCTTGCTGTTATTAGAAAATAATCAACAACGGGGTGATGTGATCCGGCACAAAGCGGACTTCCTGTTACCACCCCACAGTTGATTATTTTTCAATAACAAGTTTTAGAAATAGTCATATCCTCAACAGTCTTTTTTCTTTCTCTTTTAAGATAAAGTCCTGAGGACTTCCCCTTATTGGCACTGAGAAATAAACATCTTACAGAAAGCTTCACCAGATCAACAATCACTCGCTTTTTATTATGGAATAACAACCACCATTTTGTGTTTGCCATACAAGTGGCTGAGCAAGCTGTTACTATAGAAACGATCATGCAAACCTGTAATTGTCAGAGCTGCTGATTTTATAGAAACCTTAACATGTTCTGACCAATCAGAGTCTTGAATTCAACACTGCTGTTGTACAAATGCCTTTAAATAAAGACAACATAATCCATCAGAATTATAGCAGCGTTTTTGACCAGTTTGCTCGGTCATTAACTATCTAATCTGTACTTTATTACTTTAACACTGCCAGTAAATAGAACATTAAAAATATCAGAATTATTTCTCTTACAGGGTTGCTCAGACTCGAAGCCTGTTGAATAGTAGTTAATAAATTCTGTGATTGTGCCCTGTGATGGACTGGCACCCTGTCCAGGGTGTACCCCGCCTTGTGCCCGATGCTCCCTGGGATAGGCTCCAGGTTCCCCGTGACCCTGAAAAAGGAGTAAGCCGTTGAAGATGGATGGATGGAAATATTTTTTTTTAAAGCTCTGTGGGAGGGATTAGTGATCTCAGGGTGAATTTTATGCCAATTTACCTCCAATTAGCCCCACCCACTTTATTTTAAAAAAGGGAGAAATTCAGCAATCACAAATTATTCCCAAGAATACCATTCAACTTATTAGAAAGCAACCACAGACCTTGACTGTTTGTGAAGCATGATTATGTAAGTGGTAACTATTCCAAAAAAAATCTTTTTAAAACTCTGGTTTATTACATGATGATATTAATGTGAACCATAATGAGTTAAGAAAAAAAAAATAGGTGACTGTATATTTGTCACATTTTGTTCAGTCAGTGTAGACTACAACAAGCAGGTCTCAGTGACATGGCTCTACTAGGTCTGAATAAAGTGTGGAAAAACCACACCCACCCACACACGATCAACACTAGCATGGCATCAGCGACAGAGCTGGAGGGGAAGTGTGTTACAGAGTCATTCACACACGTAATCTAAACTGTGCCAGCCTGCACTGCTCTGCACCACACACACACACACACACAAGACTGTCATCAACAGACATACATCCAGACATGCCTAGTGGTACTCACATTGTTCACTGACCTGCTATGGGACACACTGACCTTCTGACACACACACACACACACACACACATAGCTATTAGGACAGTAGCTCAATAGCAGTATATTTGAATAACATTACCATAAAAAATTGTGCAGTTATATTCTGTTTCAGCATTTGGGAGGAGGCTGCCGAAGTACACAACACTTTCAGGAATGTTTTAATCGAGAGCAAGAGAGGACGAGAAACAGAATGAGGGAGAGAGAGGGAAGAGGAGGGACAGGAAACAGGAAAAGGAAGGTTCAACCCTCAAAGCAAAGTGTGAATTGACAATCACCAAAAAGAATTATCTAGAACACAATATACCTCTATATACAACACGGGATCATCAGACACACTCTAATGTACTGTTCCACATGAAAGCACGCTGAATATTGCGTCTCAAAATTGTTGTTTGCCCAGGTATAATGACAGCTGTCTTTTAAGGGGTCATTATTTTAACAAATTTGAGGCATTCCACATGTCCGCCTAGCAGAAGGTAATCCCACAACACTGTCATTTCAATGAAGTCTCATTAAATGAGCAGTGTTATTCTCTCTCTCGCCCGCTTTTGCTCGCTCACACACACACACACACACACCAGTCAGCATGACTAAGCAGTTCTGAGGGGACGCGTTAATCTCATTGGTTTCAGCCCAAACACCATATGGCCTAAACACAATGGATTTGGAGTACAATAAGTGTGTGTGTGTGTGTGTGTGTGTGTGTGTGTGTGCTGGCTTTAGGCTTTTACAAATGATCAAATATGATTATACTGGAGGAATACAGATCAGGTCTGACCTTGAGGAGACCCTGTAGCTTGTCCTCCGAGTGCGTGTGTGTGTATGTGCATGCGTTTGTGTTCTAAAGATTTCCTTTTGTTTACTCAAGCTAATTTTAGGCTTTAGGGTTAGTGAAATTAAAGGTTTACTTCACCAAGAAATTAAATGTAGACCCAAAATATTTTCCATAAATGCATGTGGTGGTTTAGGACACCAAAAGTTTTACTGTAATCTATAAATCATTCACAAAACTTTACACCTACAGGATTGGGGACTCAAATCCCAGCTCTGCCCTGTGTATGCAGAGTGTGCATGTTCTTCCCCGTGCTTCGGGGGTTTCCTCCAGGTAAATGGCGCACTTTAAAGCGCTTTGGAAAAAAGCGCTATATCACTGTGTCTCCTTCACCCATTCACACACACACACACACTCACACACCAATGAGAGCAGAGCTGCCATGCAAGGTGCTAGCTTGCCATCGGGGGCAACTTAGGGTTCAGTGTCTTGCCCAAGGACACTTCGGCATGTGGCGTCACCTACGATTAGTGGACAACCCGCTCTACCAACTGAGAGACAGCCGCCCTGGTACTCCTGTCCAGGGTATCCCTCACCTTGTACCCAGAGTCCCCTGGCATAGGGGCTCCCTGTGTAGGATAAACGCTACAGAAAATTGATGGGTGGATGGAAGTATTGTTATGGAGGCAGCCATGTACGTCAAAACCCGGAAACGAGTTTTAGCCCTTCTGGTTCCATCGTCCCGAGTCAATGGGTTTTTTAAATAGGATTTTGGATAAAAGCCTGAAATAAAGGTCTGTGGTGAACAGAAGCTCAAAACATTTTCACGTTTTATACCAAGACATAAACTACCCCAGTAATAGCCCACTCATGAGTTTTTTTGAAAGCTTTTACGTGTATTGAAAAAAGCGATTGTTAACATGTTGCTAAATGGGACTACAGACGTCGTCAGTGACATTAAAACATCATCATGCCGAACAGGAAAAAACTTTGCAGATAAACTGGCTCAGGTACGCCGTGCATAATCCC